>JAHBCN010000555.1:171407-254536 GCA_019359885.1 Listronotus oregonensis | reverse complement strand
TAAAATTTTCCCCCTTCAAAAACTATTACACCCAAAAATGGAAGATTTTATGAAGTACATTATTTTTTTAAAGATAAATTTAATTTTCCTTATTTAACAAATATTTTTAATAAAAATAAAACAACAAAAATATTATTTTTACTCTTACAAATGTCAAACAAAATTGTCTGTGATTTGAGACAGTTTTATGTTGGTACTCCGACCCCCACGAAACAATTGAATGGCCTACTTTATAAATTTGAATTATTTTTATTTTTTCGCGATTTAAATTTGAAAAGTAAGCCATTAAATTTGTTTTTTCATGGCGTACCAACATAAAACTGTCTAAAAACACTAGAAAATTTTTGTTGACATTTTTAAAAGTAAAAATAATATTTTTGTTGTGCTATTTTTTTTTAAAAATATTTGTTAAATGAAGGTGAAAACAAATTTATCTTATAAAATAATAAGTGTATTTCCATAAAATCTTCCATTTTCTGTAATCAGTTTAAAGAAGGAGGAATTTTAGAAAAGTTTGTACAGTTTTGAGGTTAGGTCCGAGTGGGACGTTATAACTCAAAAACTAAAAGTGTCCGACAGAATTTGACTTCAGATTCGTGATCAGCGCCCCAAAAAACCAGAGTATTCAAAATTTAAATAATCGGCCTTGGGCCCGGTAAGTAAAAAATTACCAAATATTCTACTGAGTGTGAAGAAAAACAAAATGGTTAGTACGAGGGTTCTTGGGCAAGAGGTAAATAAACATCATACATCGGTATTGCGCACTTTGAAAAAACACAAATATTATTGGTATAAATTCGAAAAACATCAAGAGTTGCAGAAAGGAGATGAAGAGGGAAAATGGCATTTTGTTTTGAAATGATGGATGGAGCAAATAGGAATTTTTTAAGAAATATTTTTTTTACCCATGAATGTACATTCACCCGCAACAATGAACCAAATGTTCAGAATTGCCCATATTGGAGCCAAGAAAATGAACATCGGTTTGTTCATACTCGGACACAATATCCCAAAAAAACAAATGACAGCAGAAACCTATTTGGACTTATTTCAAAATCAAATTGGACCCGTCTTGGAAGAAGCTGTTCGGGAAGATCAAATGATCTGGTACCAAATGGATGGTTGTCCCGCCCATAATGCCCGTATGGTTAGAAAGTACCTGGAAATGTCTTTAACGGAAATATTATTGGTCCACGGTACCGGATACTTTGGCCAGCCAGGTTACCTGATCTTTCACCGAATGACTTCTTTCTGTGGGATCACTTAAAAAGTGTCATTTATAAAAGTGTTAAATTTGAGAATCTAAAGAGAGTAATAAAATTTCGCCATATCAACTTAGCAACGTTAGAAATGAATTTTATGATTGGTTGAGATATTGTTTAGCTGTTAATGGGAGGTTGTTTAAACATTTGATTAAATAATGCTTTTATGTAATTCTCTACTATTTTTAAAAAAGTTATTGTATTTTATTTAATTTTATTTTTCCACAAATAGTAAAATATTAAGAGTTCAGTTCTAACTTTTTTCGATCTATTTTCGATCTTGGACTTGAATTTAATGACAATACGTTTAATGGTTAAAATTGGAAAAATAAATTTAAAATATTTTAGATACTGCTATTGGTTTAATTAAATTCTAGTATGATAAAATTATTTTTTTAATGATCGATAGTAATAATTGTTATTAGTTAAACTTATTTGTTACATTAAATAAAAAGTTTGATAAAAAAATAATGTTAACGTGTCTTTTACTTTAAACGTAATGGTTTTGAGATTAATGAAACAAAAAAAAAATTCTTTTATTCAGCTGTAGGTCAAATTTGACAAAGCCTTATTTTAGTAATTTTGCAATTACATTTAATTGAATAATTCAAGATTCGCTTATTAAAATTTTTTGAAACTTGGCACAAGGACTTGTCAGATTGGTCTCTTCAAAAAGTTATCTTACATTTTTTCTGTAAAATGTACAATGGAGCCAATAATTAACCCCCTTAAAATTTACATGGGATTTCCTATGTTCCGCTCGGCGACGCATCACCCGGTATTCGCCAGAAAAGAATATGTAACATTAGCAACTATAACACAAAAGTTCAGGGAAGAAATTGAATATTTTAAGTTTTCCATTGACTCCTTAAGAAAATGGATTAAAAGAATAGGCTTCAAAAAGAAAAAACAAATAATGAAAAATATTTTATGTACTTGCCAGATATTGTTTATAATAGAATCAATTTTTTAAAGGAGTTTATCAAAAATAGAAATTTTGGTTCACACATTTTTTGGCATAAGATGTTAATATGAACATTTTTTTTATAAAAACACTTAAAGAGTTACATTTCTAAATATTTCAGGTTTCTTAGAAAGCACTCTGTATAATAATGTTAATCCATTAAGGCAATCTTCTGCCATGGTAAGTCTTAAGGATCCTTTTATTAACCTTGAGCTTTAAAAGTTTCTTTCTGTCGTTGCTACTGAAATAGTTAGCATACAGAATTTTTTTAAAATTTAGTGAACTGTTGGGAAATAATTTTTATCACACTTTTGCAAAGCTTTCATCGGTGCATTTAGGGAATTCACCATTCTCTGTTTCTATAATTATATTACCGCAATTCCGAAATTATTTTTGACTAGACCTCCTTATGGGAATCAGGGTTAGTTATATTATTTAGCTGATGACATATTACGAGTATTATCAACTAAATCGCTCATTTAAGTCTGCAAGAATTAAATCTTAAATTGGAACATAAACAGTTCTTATTCAATATTCGTTAGGTAAGAGAATTAAAAAGTCAGGAAAGTTTTGTCTTTGAGTTTATTATCCGCAAATGCGTGGAATTGTTAAACTTACGTTACGGTCTTTAAGCATTTTTTAAACTTGTGAAAAAATATAATGATATATACATTATGGACATCATTTACTTTTAATTTGGATAAATTTATGTCGATGTCAATACGTTGTAACTATTAAGCTAATGGCAGAGTTGAAAAAATTAGCCAAATTATTATTAAATTTTTAAAACTTCAGGCAGTGTCGACTTTAGTTGCCACTGCCAGGAACGAAGCCCCTGTGGTCTAAAACAGGGTACAACCTGGACTTGGGTTTAGCTTTAGAAAGCAAGAATATTTTAGAGGTCATAAAAACATGACAACGTATAGAGCTGGAAATATGAAATTCACCAGAAAAGATCCATACCAGGTCATCTTTTACTTGTTTTACATAAATGAAAAAGGTTATTTAAGGTTTCCTGGCGAATCCTAGGACGTTGCTGCCCTTGACATACCTGAGGCTTTTAACCAGGTCCAGCATAATGCGTTCTTTAACAAATTTCCTTCCTACAATCAATCCAACATAGGTAACAGCTTTTCAAATGGTTATTCTTCTAGCTTTAACCCGTGGTAAAAGCCAGAAAAAACTGTTTTTTTTAAAGATCTCCTGTCTTTCAAGATCAATTTCATCCATATTATCCTTTCCTCTTATATTATCCCTCTCTAATTTCCTAGCTCAAATATTTCATTAACAAGTGTTTAAAATTCTAAAATATTAACTTTTATCCAGACTTTTAATCAGTTTGCAGATCTACGATGAAAATGTTATAAACAAATTAAAATTTCAAAGATTGTCTAGAATGGGATACCGCTGCCTGTCTGGTTTTTTATTCCACTTTCAATCTTTAAACTGTTAAGTATTATAATGATATGTTACCTCTTAATTCATTAAGGCATCCATGATGCCTTAGTACTTAGGCACCAAGCTTTTGTGGACTGTACCAAGAAAAAAAAACACTAAGAAAACAGACTTTAAGGAATATATTTGGCTGTATTGCTTAGGGTTTGTAAAACTAAGAAAAATAATTAGTAACAAGTCTTAAAACAATAAAAGGTAACAATAGTCATTACTAAATTATTCCTAGCAAATCGTTTTTACCAAGATTTCTACTAACAACATACCAAGTACCTACTTATAATGCGCAATTTCTGTAAGAATCCAATCTCAAATGCACTTGTAATCTTTTTCCCAGTCTTTATCGTAATCTCTTGATGAAAATATCATCTGTATATTGTATAAAAAAATTAATTTTTAAATTTATCATTAATTCTCTAGCACATTTTAAATACAGTTTAAAAAAATATAAAAATGAATTACCGAAATAGCATTAGCCAACTGTTTTTTAGCAAAAATATAATGTACTGTGTATTTTTTAACTATTCATTTTAGTTAGTGTAATAAGCACTTGCAAAAGATTCTTTAACTATTTGTAAGGACGATTTTATTTCGGTGAAAACTAAATTTTATTACAAAAAAAAAACGGATGTTTTGATATGGAGTCTCATTACATATGCACTTCACTATTTATTTACTTCTACAATAATTAATCTTTAAAAAAAGTACTATTATTTTTAAGTTTATTTAAAAATATATTAGAATATTTACATCTTGATATTTTGCCAAATTAATCTAAAATTTTATGATTATAAAACTGGCGGTCTTGAACTTTGTACTATGGATATATTATACAGAAAGAAAAATTGGAAAGTTGCTAATTTAAATAGGTTCAAATTTTTCTTTTTTTTTAACTTGCCAATGTAAAAGTTACTTAGTTAAATAGTGTTAAAGAATATAAAGTTTCTTTATTTGTGTTGTTATTAGTTTTATTTAATAATATGTTTTATTTATTTTACTTTACGCCCGAGTTGACGCCAATTTACAATTATATTCTGTTTATCTCCTCTAAAAAAATATATTTTTTAATTTATTACAGGTTGTTTTATTGTAGTTATGAGAACTGTGAAAAATTTTCTAGCTCAAATATTCTATTAATGGTAAAAATGTCATAGACATAATCAAAAATGCATATAAACTATGTTGCCTAGTAAAAATAGTGGTCAATTTGTGTAAATTTAAGGTATGCTGGGGTGCACGGTTCGTTACAAATACAAACATGTAAAAAAATTTAACAAAAAAAAAAAAGAAAACTCTTACTAATTATAGTTTCAAATAAAAATTAAAACTATAAAACATGTTGAAATTCATAAAATGAGACATTAATACAGTTTATTCCTAGGTTGCTTGTCAGACTTGCAAGTCTTTTAATTTATTTTGCGATCATTATCAAATGCATTACTAGTCCAAAAATTCATCTTTATGAATACCAAGATATTTTGTATTTTTTTGTATAGGGAATGGATATTTGCTTATTTTAATATTTGGCGGTAATTGTGCATTAGTGGGGCTCCACTTTTTTAGGATGTAAAATCAACATGATAATTTTTTTTCGAGTTGTCAAATACTTTTATTCCTAAAGTTCATCAAAAATAGAATAATTTTAAAAACAAATTTTTAAAAATGTCAAGTTTTTCCTCGATTTTTTCCAAAAACAAAAAATTAAAAATCAAAAAATTGATATTTTTGATTTTTTTTTATTATTCTTCTATACTGGTAGAATAGGAAACAAACCACTAAAGATTGCTAAACTTTAATGGATGCATTTTATTGATGAACAAACTTGAAAAATAGCCATTTTTTTATTTTGAAAATAAAAATTTACGCCATTTTTTTTTACTTTCGCATTTTCTACTCTGTCGGGAAAATTTTTACCAGCAGCTAATAAATTAGTGTCATCGGCATAGGCTGTTATACTCAAATTTTCAATACCTAGAATTTTGAAGTTTGAATCATTAACAAAAGTGATAAATACGATTGGTTCAAGTATACTTCTCTAAGGAATGCCTACTGTATTTTGTGATAATTCTGATTTATAGGAACCACTGTTTATTTACACACTTACATGTTGAGTTTTGTCACCTAAATATGATTTAAACTAATTTAAGGCCTTTCCTCTTACGCCATATAGATCTAATTGTTTTAAGAGTAAATCGTTATCTAAGTTATGCCTTGGATCTAAAAATTATTAGTGAAGATACTAATAAAATCACCTACTTACTTATGGTCTGAGAGCTATAGCCGAAAAATCATGGTCATCAGTAATATGGAGTTTCTCCTGAAAAACAGGTTCATTTAGTATTGTTTATTATGTTCCCGCGCAGACCGACAACCTATTGGATACAGGGGCAGCAATAAGGGGTAAAAATGTAAAATCTTTGGGAAAAAAATCTTCATCGATAATATGTCAGCCATTTTGGCCACTTAAAGTTGAACCCCTAAGGTGTCTAAATCCAAAAGGGCTGACAGTTAGGTGAATACCGAGGGCAGTAAAACGGGGTCAAATTATCCTGAGTGCTTACTTTATACAGGGTATTTTTTAATTGAATATCAATATTTAACAGGGGCAATTTTTGGGTCCATTTTAAGAAGAAAGCTTCATATGAATGTATGTCCTAAACATCCTAAGTTTTAAGATACAGGATGGGAAACTTTTCAAAAATAAATCATTTATTATTAATATCAATAATACCACTTTAGAAATTTTATTAAAATTTGGCATACATGTACTATGTAACGAGGCATTTTTTGGTATACTTACCACATTTTTTTTAATTCCACCAGTCTCGTTCGTACGGATAACAATATCACCATGCAAAGAAATATCTAGATTTAATTTTTCTAGGTGAAAACAGTGGGTCGGACTAAAGAAATTTTGAGCAGATTTAATCTCTTGATTTTTTTTCTAGTCAGACGCATGGTTTTCACTTGGAAAAAATTAAATCTAGATTCTAGATATATCTCTGCATGGTGATATTGTTTACCGATATTGTTATGATCATGCAGAGAAATGGTTTTCATTTTTTTAAGCGTATATCGGATTGAAAAAAATCAAGTGGATCAACTTTGCTTATAAATGATTGGGATTCAAAAAATTTTGGAAGCATACCATCAATATCTGCCAAGATAGGCAGGTTAAATTTCGTAAGAACGCCACTGGTGGAAATAAAAAAAGTGTAGTACACTAAAAAATGCCTCTTGATGCATAGTACATGTATGCCAAGTTTTATTAAAATTGCTAAAGCGGTATTACTGATATTAATAATAAATAATTTTTGAAAATTTTGCCACCCTGTATCTTAAAACTTAGAACATTTCGGACATACGTTCATATGAAGTTTTCTTCTTAAAATGGACCCAAAAATTGTCCCCTTAAATATTGACATTAAATTAAAAAACACCCAATAGAAAGTAACTGTCAGCCCTTTTGGATTTAAAAACCTTCGGGGTTTAACTTTAAGTGGCCAAAATGGCTGACATATTATCGATGACAATTTTTTTCCCAACATAATTAACAATACTAAATGAACATGTTTTTTGGGAGAAACTCCATATTACTGATGAGAATGATTTTTCGACTCTAGCTCTTCATCTATTACTATAAAGTAAGGACAATGATTTAAAAGGTCCAATACTCAGTCCAATATGTTATAATTTCTTCTGCAAGAACTTGTCCTGTCATACCAGCTTGTTTTATGTTTTATTAAATGAACTATTTAAGGACTGAATAAAATGTTAAAATCAACTAAATATTTTTACCTTAATTTTTATAGTATATTTAATATGGTAGGATATACTATATTCTACAACTGCTCCTGTTAGAAATTATTTTTTTGGTGCAAAAGAAGAAGACAAGAAAAATGTATAAAGTTGTGAAGTTTGAGTTTTTAATTAAATCAAATACTCTTTGAATCAATAATAGCTTATTTGTGAAAGATAGCTCTTTACAATGTTATAAAATTTATTATATTTTATGAAGCTCATTTTTTAAAGTATATGGAAAGTAAGATACCTATCTAGTGCCACAAGAGCAGTAATAGCTTTTTTGGCATGAAATTGTGTTGTAATGGGTAATGGGTAGTGTAGATGTTAGTTTGTGGATGTTAGTGTTGGGTCTTGTGGAGAAGGTCTGAACTATTGTAGTCAGTTGAAATTTGATAATATATATTGTTTGACAAATACAACTGATTTAAGGTATAAAAAACAGGGGAAAGTAGCAAAATTTTCTAGTGAAGATGACAAATTAAAAAGGCTATGAATTTGAAAACAGATTTGATTTTAGACTATCCATTTCCAGCCAATTGTTATTTCTTGTAGCAACAATAGAAATATTATTTTTGAGAAAGGTAACTTCAATATTTGCAAAAAATTAAAAATCTTACCAAAATCAATAAATTTTTTAATAGACAAGGGTGATGGGTTGAACTGTGAATAAAAGTCTAACATTTTGGAAATGTTTTGAAGCCGTGGTAGAAGCCGCATTTTTGTATTTAATACACATTCGCCAAATATAATTTAAAACACTTCACCCAACTACACTAAATTTTTTAATTCAAAACAAAAAAAATTATGTGATTTAAAAATACACCCGAAACACGGAGCAAGGAGTACTGATAATTGACCTTCTGTGTCAAAATGTTAAACCATAGAGGGGAGAGGGAGTCAGAATGGGATAAGCGACACGACCGACACGACCGATATCCGATATCACTTCGATATGCTGTGGAGTCGGTGGTGGACACTGGTGGATAAAGATAAAACAAGACCTGCCAAGACCACAAATATAAACCAATAGACGATTTCGCCACGTTTTGGTAGGTACTTTGGTTGGTCAGAAATAGTGATGGGATAATTCGAATTAAAAATAATTGATAATCCGATTATTGAAAAAACCGCTATCATGCGATTATTCAGATTTAATTTGAATTACGAAAAATAAAATTTAAATCAAAAAAAAATTAAATCTGAATAATCGCATGATAGCGGTTATTTCAATAATCGGATTATCGATTATTTTTAATTCGAATTATCCCATCACTATTTCTGACCAACCAAAGTACCTACCAAGGGTAGTAAACTTAACAAGGAGTGCTCGATTTTTACTATTTGTCCGCAGATATAGGTTATGTTTGGACGTCACCGTTTGCCCATTTTGCCCAGAAGGCAGATTTATTTTATTAATTTTTGTTAAATATTCAACTTTTAAAAACTATTTTGGATATGTACTTACTATTAGAACTGTAATGTATATTATTTTTAAAAAATTAAGACTTTATATTACTTGTAAACAAAACAAAAAGGCAAACAGATTACGTCACAAATACGAATTGACATTTAAATTGGTTTATATGGGCTTAAATGGGATCGAGCACTCCTTGTTAGGTTTATTACCCTTGGTACCTACCAAAACGTGGCGAAATCGTCTAATGTATAAACGTAGAATCAGGAACCAAGGGTAATAAACTTAACAAGGAGTGCTCGATCCCATTTAAGCCCATATACACCAATTTAAATGTCAATTCGGTATTTGTGACGTAATCCGTTTGCCTGTTTGTTTTGTTTACCAGTAGTATAAAGTCTTAATTTTTTAAAATATTATACATTACAGTTCTAAAAGTAAGTACATATCCAAAATAGTTTTTAAAAGTTGAATATTTAACAAAAATTAATAAAATAAATTTACCTTCTGGGCAAAAGGCAAATTGGTGACGTCAAACTTAGGGACAAATAAAATCGGCAATCCTTGTAAAGTTACCACTCAGGAACAACACTGAGGCAGCTATCCCAGGGTTCTAAACTTAACAAGGAGTGCTCGATTTTTACTATTTGTCCGCAGATACAGGTTATGTTTGGACGTCACCCGTTTGCCCAACCTTAATTCGAGTTATAAAACGTTAAAAATGTCAAATTTTGTTCAACTTAGGTTAGCCAAGACAGAAATCCGGGTACCTTAGCAGGGGCAAGGGGGGAGGTCAGATTCTGACTTAGCTGTGACCACAAAATACGAAAGGCTGTGACAAATCGTACGGCCAACAAAGTTAGTTTCCCTCAACTTAGGTCAGAATTTGTGCTGGGGCACTATTCTTGGTCATTCGCATCTTTCAGGATACGTCGAATTTGCATTTAATTTATTAACAAATTTGACGGATCTTGAAAGAAGCGAATGACCAAATCGTCTGGGGCGCTATTCTTGGCCATTCGCATCTTTCAGGATCCGTCGAATCTGTTGATAAATTAAATGACAATTCGACGGATTCTGAAAGATGCGAACGACCAAGAATAGTGCTCCTGGGACGCTATTCTTGATCATTTGCATCTTTCACAATCCGTCAAATCTGTTGATAAATTAAATGACAATTCGACGGATTCTGAAAGATGCGAACGACCAAGAATAGTGCTCCTGTTCGTAAGCAGCTACTACTGGTGCCTATCCGCTCGGCCATGCGAACAAGTGTGCGAGACAGAAAGAAGAATAGGTGTATAAACCTTTCTCTCTCGCTCCACGTGCTGATTGGTTGCATATACCTCTCCCCGTCCCCCAAATAGTACGTGGAGCGAAAGAGATAGGTTATACATTTAGCTAATTGTCTCGAAAGTTGTGGCAACGCCGATTTTAACCAAATATGGCATCCGGGGGTTTTTCAGGGCGTTTATCACAAATCTAAAAGAGTTTTTGGTAATTGTCTCGACAGTTGCCTCCACTCCGATTTTGACCAAATTTGGTATACGGAGTTTTTTTTGGGGCGCTGATCACGAATCTGAAAACATTTTTTTTTCGGCAACGTTTCGTTTTCGAAATATTCGTCATCAAAGTTGAAAATTAAACTAACGTTATTTTCAGTATATTCCCCCTTTTTTGCGCACAATTTATCATTTTTACACTAAATTGGCACATATTATTTTATAATCACCTTAAAAAATTGTTTTTCTTTTATTTATTTTCACTTTTTTTTCATTATATTGTGAAGTTTTTAATGTCAAAGGCCGCGGCCATATTTGCTGATAAAATTCCTAGTGTATACATGGTTGCGGCGAAAGCGGCGTTTGAAAGTGAAGGTTTACAATTAAACGAAAAAACGAAATAAACAAGTTGTCAACTTTGTACTTGACAACTCTATTACCGACAACTTGAATACAATATCCGAAGGTAAATTAGCGGCCAATTGCCATCCACGATCAATAATCGTTTATCCAGGATGTCTATCTGGGCAACGACTATATAATAAAGAACTGCTCAGTTTGCCGAATTGGTCTGCCAAGGTCAATCTCCTGACGTCATCACCGGTGCTGGCACAGGAAGGCATAAATGTAGGAATACATACCTCGGCTCGTCTCGTCGCGTCGGCTCTCTTCGTTCGTCGGCAAGCATTTTGGGCCGGAAAATATAAAGTTCATAACCTTAAATAAACGCGTCATCTGTTTACTAATATAATTTTTTATCCCTACATAAAAGTTATTAACAATTTTTTTATAATTTTTGATATGATAGAAGTAAACATTTTTTAAAAAGTGTAATTATATATTTCCCGGTTTCTGGTTAACAAAGCGGCTTTTTATTTTCCCCAATTATATTTTAGACGTAAAAATGCGGGGATGTATCAAAAAAGACCCCAAATTATTACATTAAAATGTAATTTTTTAGCCGAGTCCCTGCATAATAAAGCATGTTTCATGTGAGCACTGTTAAGAAAGTCACCAGCGGGGTTTCTCTAGACGCGAGTGATTGAAACAACGATTTAAGTTAACGACCAAACCATATAACCTTCAGATTTTGAAAAGAATGCGCACTCGTCTTTCTCGAAACCCACGATCACTACCGATGGCTTACGAACAGTAAGCCGAGCGAAGGTATGTATTCCTACATTTATGCCTTCCTGAAAGCGCGTCTATGCATTATATAGGAGTGTGGGTGTTTTTCAATTAGCGCACAAAACCGCATTATGCCGCATAATGCTCAACATTTAGGCCCGGTTGTACAAACAATGGTTCAACAGAAGTTTTCTTGAACTGCAGTTCACTGTTGAACCGAGTTCAGAATTTTGAGTGTTGTACCACTGCAGGCTTACCTGAACTATCAGTTGCAAAGCCCACAAAGAAAAGAAGAAAAAAATTTCCACAACTTAACCTAATCAAGGATTTTGATTTTATTAAAAAAAAAACAACTTAATAATAATTATGAGTATGTATTTGTATTGTATTTGTTTTTTTTGTTTAATTTTACATTTTTTAATCACTACTGACAAAATAAATCACAGATGCTAAATAATACATATTGTAAAAAAAATAAATCCTTTTTGTTTCCTGTAATTTTCTGCATCTGCCCCTCAGGAGATTGAATTTTATTATGCGTGCCATCCATGGCTCCAATGCTATAAATCCTCGCCTCACAATGGTAATTTCAGATTCAGTTCTTAGCATTTTTATCAATTTTAGCCCCAATTCAGCAACTGATTCTTAAACCATAGATATTTTTCAACTTGCCGTTGGCTTGTCAAACATCCAAAATCTCAAACAACTTGTAAAAACTCCAGTGGCTAGAAATCGTAAAGCAATGCATACCATTTCAGTAGAATTAGTGCATGGTTTCTACAAAAATAAATGGAACATTTAAACTTAAAATTAAATATAATTAAACAATATAAATCTTACTTATCTGTAACAGATGAAGTTTGTTTAAAAAATTCATCTATATTAAATCTGGCAGCTTGTTTTTTTAACCTAAATCTGGCCTTAAATTATTTGTCATTCCAAATATTCAAATGATCTGGTCTATTCCTGTATATTTATGGGGCTCGAGAGTGCGCAACATTAATAAGTTATTCTACAAAATCCTTGTCGTCTGTCATATCTTTTCATACAAGATCAATTTTTAATTATAAAAACCGAATAGGAAACAACTTTAAAAATATAACAACGAAATATTTAAAACACAAGGTAATCTGTCAGAAGAGTGAGGTTAAAAATTTCTAAAAGGAGTTGAACTCATCTTGAACGACTAAATTCGGACGTTCAAGATCAACCACAGTTCACCGTCTGAACCGGCTTTGTACAACAATTTTTTTCCGTTGAACCGATGATCAGCGTGAACTTCGGTTGAACGTCCATTGTACAACCGGGCCGAACGTCCGAATTTGGGCGTTCAAGACGAGTTCAACTTCTTTTGGTAATTTTTAACCTCACTCTTTTGACAGATCACCTTGGGTTTTAAATATTTTGTTTTTATATTTTTAAAGTTGATACTTATTCGGTTTTTATAATTAAAAATGGTTCTTGTATGGAAAGATATGACCTGATATGTGTAATTTTGCACACTCTCGAGCCGCATAAATATACAGAAATAGACCAGAGCATTTAAACATTTGGAATAACAAATAATTTAAGGCCAGATTTAGGTTGAAGAAACAAGCTGTGAAATTTATCATAAATATTTTTTTTAACAAATTTTATCTGTTACAGACAAGTAAGATTTATATTGTTTAATTACATTTGATTTTAAGTTTAAATGTTCTATTTATTCTTTTAGAAACCATGCACTATCACTACGAAATGGTATGCATTACGATTTCTAGCCATTGGGAGTTTTTGTAAGTTGTTGGAAATTTTGGAGGTATTGACAAGTCGACGGCAAGTCGAAAAATATCCATGGTTACAGAATCAGTTGCCCATTGGGGGCTTAAATTGATAAAAATGCCAAGAACTGAACCTGAAATTAACATTGTGAGGCGAGGATTTTTTAGCATTGGAGGCATAGATGGTACTCATAATAAAATTCAATCTCCTGGAGGGGCAGATGCAGAAAATGAGGAAAAAGGATTTTTATACATTGTGTATTTATCATCTGTGCTTTATTTTCTTTATGACGCATTTTCTAAGTTAACAAAAAATAAAAAATCGTAACATTTTTCACAGAAAACTCACTTCCTGACTAGATAGTCTAGGAAACGAAGCCGAAAAAGATGCAAAACCTAGCACTTTTTTCAAAATGCATAGATTTGCATGAAAATTTAAGATTAAGCTTAGCTTACCCTCCTCTTCAAAATCTATATTATGCCAATGGGTGCTCTTTATTTTTTAGGAGTGAAAACTACCCTTTATTGCTAAAACGTATAAAATTATACATTAAAGCTTAGGTTGAGTAAAATTTGACTTAAATAAATTGAAAAAGTAGTATTTTGTTTCTTTTAAACATTATTTAAAATATTTTAGCCCTTAAAATAAACAAATACAATAATACAAATACATATTCATAATTATTATCAAGTTTTTTTTTCATAAAATCTTTGATTAGGTTAAATAGGCCTTTTCATCACAATTTTTTTTGTGCGCATGCGTCAGTGTCAGCCATTTTTTTCGTACTCTTTTGTAAACAAGCATGTAAAAGAGCCTGTAAACACATAATTAAAATAAAAAATACTAAAGAAAGTATAGTTATTGAAGAAAAGAAATACGAAAATAAAGAAAAAAGTGCCTTAATTAGCAAATAGGTTTTTTTAATCGATTATTATAATGATATCAGTACGAAAAGGAACGAAGAAGCGGCGTTGTTATGGAGTATGTAAGAGTGATACACGCTATAAATCATTTAAATACAATACAATTTAATCAATATAACAATTGTATATATGTGGTAGGCCTAATTAGAATAAAATTATAGATACTTTTTGTATAGTAAAGAAGTAATGATGCCTAACCTCTCAATCAGCTCACTTCTTTTTCCTTTTTAAAGACGTCCATGAAATTTAAGCTACCTTTTTAATTGCGTACAATTATGGGCTTTAATGGCCAGTTGCACCAACACTTTTTGCGACACTTAAGTTGTTCTTAAGCATTAACTGTCCCTTAAGTTTTAAATGTTTCTTGCACCAGCTAAAACGGGTCCTTAATGGTCCCTTAACTTTAAGTTTAGGATTTTCTGTACTTAATGATCCCTTAAGTAATTTGAAGTTGACATTTGACAAAAATTTTGTTTATTATTTATTTATTTTTCGTTTGTAGTTTTAAATAATTAATTTGATAAAAATAAATTATGTAAAAACGGAGTTTTTAAACAATGGTGTTTTGGATTGTGATATTTTAAATGTGATGTTAATTAGATTTCCAAGAAAAATGTAGAAAAATAGTAGAATTTTTATTACTTATGGTCTTTTTCAGGTTTATTTACCTTTTTTTATTCTTTTGGACATTGCTTCGTTATTTTTAAAATGAACCGTTGTGACGAGATGGATAATCTAACATTTTTCAAAAGGTTTAAATTAACGAAGCCAACAGTGATCAGCGTACTTGAGCAAATCGAAGATGAGCTTTAGCTTAAACATGACATGTTTGTATTAGCTTTTAAATATTAAGTATTTACTTGTAAATTAGGAATATTTAAATTTGTTCACATAAAATAATAAAAGTTTTTTTTAAAATTATGTATTTGTCTTTATATTTCATATTGACAATAATTGTTCCCTTTCCATGGCCGTAAAGAAAGGTGCCCTTGATCTTTTTTTCCCATATTGTTATAAATTTTACAACACAAAATTACAAACTAACGACTCATTTTGTATTATATTGTCTATAAAATGGAAAAAAATTAAAAGTTTAATTATTTACAAAGATTCAAGTCGGATTATTTCTATCATTTAAATGACACGCAAGCTAGAAAAGGAAAGATCTAATATCAGTTAATTCTGATTATTCGCGTTGAAAAGGCCAACAATAAAAAAGAAGGACGATGCAACGTTGCCATCTTTCTCAGTAGTCTTAGTTTAGTTAAGTTGCAATAAAAATCTAATGGTGAAAGCGAAAACAATTTAAGTTACCCTTAATTTTAAGAGCTCCTTAATAAAGGTCTACTTAAGATACTTTTGGTGCAACCGGCCATAACTGAATTATAAATCAGTGAAGCACCATCAACAATTTTTTCCAGTAAATGATTTTATTGGGGAGATAATACTGCATTCCCAGCCATTGTCGATCAAAACAGTACGAAACTTTTAAATTGCCGCTATTTCAACATGGCGACTGCGCTTGCGTTTGTCACATGATGAAAAGGCCTATAGGCCTTTTCCAGAGTTTATATAAGGTTTGTTCCAGCACGTCGAAAAACCGTCACCGAACGATCACGCTCATGCTCAGTGATTAAAGTGCGTTCCAACAGAGACGTGACAGTTATCGGACGATCCTGTTTGTGTACCAACAAAACTTGGGATCGTTTAGTTACGGTTTCAGAACGGTAATTCTGATACATGGCCTAAATTGAAAACTGTTTGGTTTGACTTGCGCATTGAACATCTTGGCACTGGATTTTTGATTTTTAACAGCTGTTTCATATTTCATCTTCATATGTTTACTGTTAAGGTAGGATTATGCAGAAAAGTTAAGTTAATTTAAGTTAACAAAAATTAAGTTATTATAAATTAAGACATTTGTGTGAAAACATGCCAATCAGTTTAAAAATAACAATAAAATTTAGCATACGTAGGGCAAATCACTGATAATAGGGTTTTCGTGATTTCTATTTTATTGGTGCACTTTCTGGCAGCTGTCCGGTAATTTGTTAACTTCTTAAATAAATATTTGTCTAAAAAATATATAATTTTGTCACATTTTTTTTTATAACGCATGGTAAAGACGAGTTTCTGTAAGCCTATTTTATGATGTTATTGTGTGGGAGTTTAATTATTTTAAAAAGGAAACGTTTATTTCATTTTATGATAAGGTTAAAAAATTAAAATAAGTTAAGAAAGTTAAAAGTTGTTTATCTTTTTAACTTAACTTAATTTTTAATTTATGTGTATAATTAAAACCATTTGATCACAAAATGTTTATCTTTTCTTGTGTGACTTTAACTTATTTTAACTTAATTTAATTTTTCTGCATAACCCTAACTTTATTTAGCGAATAGCGTGCAACGTGCTTTAGCATTTTCTATTTCCTCGCTTGTTTAATCATTCAAAAGCATTAATTTTTACACCTCCTAAGCACATCACTAAATTTAATTATCTTTAAAGATGAGTGACGATAATATGAGTGATATTTGCTAACTTTGATCACAAAAATAATAAGTAGAAAAGTAGGGTTATATTTTCAAAATAAAAAATTTAAAGACATTTAACCTTTGGATTTAACAGTCCCGAAAACGATCCGCAAAGCGATCCAACGTTTGTTACTTTTGGTACCGTCACGAAACTATTTTAAGTCCGCGCATGCGTCGAAGCGCACCAAAAAACAGTTCAAAAACGATTTCGAAACGATACCGGATGCTTGTTGGAACAAACCTATAGACTCTGGGCCTTTTCATCATAATTTTTTTTTGTGCGCATGTGTCAGTATCAGCCATTTTTTTCGTACTGTTTTTTTGTAAACAAGCATGTTAAAGGGCCTGTAAATACATAATTAAAATAAAAAAATACTGAAGAAAGTAGTGCCTTAATTAGCAAATAAGTTTTTTTAATCGATTATTATTATGATATCAGCACGAAAAGGAACGACGAAGCGGTGTTGTTATGGAGTATGTAAGAGTGATACACGCTATAAATCATTTAAATACAATACATATTATTTTATATAACAATATAACAATTGTATATATGTGGTAGGCCTAATTAGAATAAAATTATAGATACTTTTTGTATAGTAAAGAAGTAATGATGGCTAACCTCTCAATCAGCTCACTTCTTTTTCCTTTTTGAGGACGTCCATGACATTTGAGCCACCTTTTTAATTGCGTACAATTATGGGCTTCAACTGAATTATAAATCAGTGAATCAACGATTTTTTCTAGTAAATGATTTAATTGGGGAGATAATACTGCATTTCCATCCATTGTCAATCAAAACAGTACGAAACTTTTGAATTGCCGCTATTTCAACATGGCGACTGCGCTTGCGCTTGTCGCATGATGAAAAGCATAGACAAATGTAATAAAAATTTTTTAGTATATTTGTCTATGATGAAAAGGCCTATAGGCCTTTTCATCAGGTGACAAGCGCATGCGCAGTCGCCATGTTGAAATGGCGGCAAATCAAAAGTTTCGTACTGTTTTGATCGGCAATGCAGTATTATCTCAATTAAATCATTTACTGGAAAAATCGTGGATTGTCACTGATTTATAATTCAGTTGAAGCCCAAATAACGCAATTAAAAAGGTAGCTAAATGTCATGGACGTCTTAAAAGGAAAAGAAGTAGCTGTTAGGTTCAACATTACTTCTTTACTATACAAAATATCTAATTTTATTCTAAGGCCTACCATATATACAATTGTTATATTGATTAAATTGTATTGTATTTAAATGATTTATAGCGTGTATCACTCTACATACTCCATAACAACACCGCTTCTTCGTTCCTTTCGAACTGATATTAAAATAATCGATTAAAAAACCTATTTTAATTAAGGCACTTTTTCTTTATTTTCGTATTTCTTTTCTTCAATAACTATACTTTCTTTAGTATTTTTTTATTTTAATTATGTGTTTACCACAAAATACGAAAGGAAAAAGGTGTTTACAGGCCCTTTAAAGCCGGGTATTCACTTAGCGAACGTATACAGCCGCACGGCAACAAACGTAAATGCCGTAAATGTACACTAGCGGATGCAGACAGCTCGCGGAAAAGTATTCCCAGACGCGAGAAGTCCCGAACACGACACGAATGCCTTGGCGCGATTGTTGTGTAGTTAGTTGCCTACTAACGGGCGTCTCAATATTGTTTATTACGTTAGATTATAGAAAAATCCCAAACAATTAATAATGTATTACAATGTTCGTTAAAAAATAAATAAATAAGAAAATTAAATGAGTGCATCTTTTATCAAATCATCACCAATAAAAAATATTATTAAAACTAGTTATTTATGAAAAAAAGTGTGTTAACTTAGTCTTTTTTTACGCACGGACCGCTTCGCGATATAACTTATTCAATTTTTTATTTGGGATCGATTTTTCATAAAAATCAGAAATTAAAAACCTAAATGTATCCAATAACCATATTAATAAAGCGAGTGTCATAAACTATGTTTGATAATAAAATAATTACAATAATAATTTGGCAAAAAATGTTTGAATTATACGGTGTTCACTTTAGGCACTAGTGTATAATGTAAATTACTGGGCCTTTTTTGTTATACCCACCCCACAGAAATCGTATAAAAACATGCCAAATTGACAAAAAAGTACACTTTTAGTGATTTATCACGTCTGAAATATAATTGGAGAAAATAAAAAGCTCCTTTATCTAACCAGAACTAACCATGACCGCCCTTTCTGGCTGATTCTTGTGGGGCCAGAGGGGCGGTCATGGTTAGTTAGTTAAATCATTACCAATGCAAAATATTAATGAAAATAATTATTTATGCAACAAAGTGAAAAGTTAGTCTTTTTTTTTAACGCAGGAGTCGCTTTACTATATAAATTAAATATTTTATTTGGGATCGATTTTTGATGAAATATATATCAGTAATATAAAATATATAATAATATAAATATAGTAATATATCAGGGACTAACTGGAACTAGTGTGTAAACTACAATTTTACGTGTTTTGAAGACGGCGTAATGTAGGTGATTTACGCCCGGTAGTAAAAAAAAGTATTAATGTTTTGCCCTAAGTGTGGTACGTAAGGCAATTTCTTGTTTTTCCTGGGTACTGGGTTGATAATACAAATGTTTAGCTATTTGTGGGCCATAAAATTAATTATTTAACTAAGCATTGCTAGCGAAAAATGTATGCAAGGCCAGAAAAAAAAAACTAAAATTGTTTATTTCTAGATATCATAGATATCAGATTATTTTTTTTACTGAGTACATGGTTTATTCTGTATAGCTGAAATTTAGTATACCTATCTAATAATGTATGTATGTGTATGTATTTAACCATCAATAGTAAAATTTTCCTAGTATTATAATATAAAAATAAATGTTAAAAAAATATATAGGTAAGAACATAAATAGGTACCGCAACTTATGAATTTTAAGGTAATAATTACCCATACGCTCTTATCATTCATACCTGGATGAAACTTCTTTGCATGTTTCCTTAAATTAAAAATAGTACTAAAGTTTTTTTCACACTGAGAACACGTGACGATATCCATTTTTTAAATAATTTTAACACATAAAATATGATAAAATACAAAGATGACAATACTCCAAACACAACATAAAATCATACAAATGCTGTGAAATCACAATGACTCAACTTGGACTCAACCTACAAATTGAAAATAAAAACCATTCATTTCCCGCCAATACTTTCGGCCTACTTCGGCTGATGTCGTATATCGTTCGTGGTTGGGAATACTTTTCCGCGAGCTGTCTGCATCCGCTAGTTAAATGTACGTACAATTTGTTCGGCATGCGCTCTGACATCCACATTTAACAAACGTATGCGTGTAGTGTTGTTCACCTTCATTCCGACAATTCGTATTTCATTCATATACGTATACATTCCAAAACTGCGTGCAGCGAATTTCCTTTGATATACCGACAAGCGAGCGAACCTTTCCGCAACCAAATGCATGCGTCCGTCAATAAAATTATTTACGTCCACACTAACCGAACCTATACGTTCGCTGCTATGCGGCCGTATACGTTCGCTAAGTGAATACCCGGCTTTACATGCTTGTTTACAAAAAACAGTACGAAAAAAATGGCGGATACTGACGCATGTGCACAAAAAAAATTGTGATGAAAAGGCCTATTGTGGCAATTTTCTTCTTCTTTTTTTTTGTGGGCTTTGCAACTGATAGTTCAGGTAAACCTGCAGTGGTACAACACTCAAAATTCTGAACTGGGTTCAATAGTGAACTGCAGTTCAAGAAAACTTGTGTTGAACCATTGTTTGTACAACCGGGCCTTAATTTCCTAACTCCGCAAACTGCAATTTGTCAATAAATACTATTTTTATACCACAACCTTTGCGTATGCTAGCACCGCCTATTTACTGTTTACAGCTGGCATTGTTTATAGTTTATAATCGGGTCCGGTGTAGTTTAGCTCCATTCGATTTGAAAAAAATAAATATTACAGATAAAAAGAACACATTTTGTTTAGTAGATTTCCAAAAGAAAAAATCCGAAAAAATGCATTTTTGCAGAGAAAAATGAAATTAAAAGTCGAAAAAATACTATGTTTTTAGGTTAAGTAAAAGGCCAGAATTTGCGACGTTGTCGGATCAAAAAAAAATTATTCGACGGCGCATTTATGATAAAGAAATTTTACAATTTAATGAGGAAAACCTAACGACAACTAACCAAAAACTAACCAAAACTAGGTAATAGTTTGAAGGTTGTTGTTGGTTAGTTCTGATTTGTTGTTTCTATAAAAAAAACTTCATTTCTGGTAAATGGGAAAAAAACAACCTGGCAACATTGCTTATTGAAGGACGCAACCGTCAACAAAAATGTCTTTTTAGTGTATTCTTTCTCACTCTTTTTCATGTTAGTCCGCCATATTACTCAGCATATTTTATACGGGAAATAAATAAATTATTTTATTTTGTGATAATGTGAGTGAAAATTTCGTTTTTTCAGACCCTATGTGTTTTATTATGGTGTAACAAATATGTAAAAACAAAAATTATATTAAAATATTGCTATTTAGCAATGGAGCTAAAGTTCACCGTAGCCTTTATAATCTATAAACGATGCAGCTGGACCAGAGCTGGACACATGTAAGTTATTTGTCCTTCCCTCTACCCTCCATACTTTCCCTGTTATGTTGTAGTTGGCGACAATGGTTGTTCACACTAATGTCAATTGTCAATATTACACATCATTGGACCGTGGACAGTGGTGTTTTTCTTCTCAAAATATTTGTGCAAAATAAAAAGTGTTTTTACTTAATAAGTTGAAATAAATTTCAGTGAGGTAAGTATAACTTATCTTAAATTTATATTACACCATAGAAATAAATCTAAACATATTTAGGCGTTGAAATTGTTAGGACATTTTAATGAGCAATTTCAAAATCTGTCATAAATATTTAAGTTATCTTTTATTTTCTTTTGCGGTTATAGATTAATACGAAACATTTTTTTTTAGAAAATATGGTAAGTTGTGGTTAGTTTCGATTATAATTATGTAAAAATCAGTACAATTATTCACCAGTACCATAAAAGGTAAAAGGCAACTGTTGGTCATCATGGGCCCGATTCTATAAGCAAATTTTTTGACATTCCTTTTCTCTATCTCTTTCAAAACAGTGACAAACTTATAAGTTACCTTTAAGAGCAACAAGGACATGTGATCCCTATTTTGACATTCTCTTTCCTTATATTTTTACAGAATCCCAGCTCATACTACTAAATGTCCTGTGATTCCCCGCTGCTATACGGTAACCTTGGGTTAAATCGAATTTTTTTGCAAAGTAGGTAATTTAACTAAGTACCGTGAATCGGTTCTGGTAAAGATCATGAATTCATATTTTTTTTATTTTTTGCAAGAATATTGTTAATCAATTTTGAACATAATAAAACCATGGATGAACGAGTTTTTCGTAAAAAAACTAACTTTTAGCCACTTTTTGGGTGATCACTTATTCCACTTTAAGCTTCATTTACATTATGTAATGCTCAATGTAATCACAGGCTAAGAAAAATTGGGTCCGGTGTCGTTTAGGTCCATTTGATTTAGAAAAAAAAAAAATAATAAAAACTACAGATAAAAGGAACACATTTTGTTCACTAGATTTTAAAAAGCAAAAATTTGGAAAAAAGGAATTTTTGCAGAGGAAAATAAAATTAAAAGTTAAAGAACACTATCTTTTTAGGTTAAGTAAAAGGCCAGATTTTGCAACATTGTCGGATAAAAAAAGGATTTAAATTTAGCTTTAAAGCATTGTGGATTATATAATAATAAACAAATTACAAAAAGAAATAATTTATTTAATAAGGTAATTATCTGAAAGTGGGGTCCACCCTATTTTTGGCTATAAAAAATTGAAAAATTAGAATATCATACTTTTCATTTTGTTTGACGGCGCATTTATGATAAAGAAAATTTACAATTTAACAAGGAAAACCTAATGATAACTAACCAGGAACTAACCAGCACTAGGTAATAGTTTGGAGGTTGTTTGTTAGTTTTGATTAGTTTTTGTTATAAAAAAAACTTAATTTTTGGTAAATGAAAAAAAAAACCTTCAATAATAACACATTATAAGAAAACATCTGGCAACATTGCTTATTCAAGGAGAGAAACATTTTTTTTCAGGTTAGTCAACCATATTACTTAAGTTATATTTCATATGGGAAACAAAGAAATTATTTCATTTTGTAATAATGTGAGTGAAAAATTATTTTTTTAGATCCCATGTGTTTTATTATGATGTTACAAATAAGTGAAAAAAAAATTAAAATATTGCTGTTTTACAATGGAGTTAATGTACACCGAAGCCAGGAAAAGTATACCGGTTGACAATGAAATCACTACTAAGCAATGAATTCTTGGATAGAATTAAAGTAAACAAACCTTGTTTGGCATTAATATAATCAAACGGGAGAGGCGGGAGAGTTCTTGTAAATTTACTGCACCAGCAACATTGATTAAACACACTGAATAACATCACTCTGGCAATATTAACTTTTTCAATGTTTATGGCATTGCACCATACATAACATTTTTATAAATTGATGATTCTTTATTGTTAATGACAGATGTCATTCACTTTAGATGCTTAATTCGATTGCTGTTGATCAAGTCAGATTGCAAAATGTGTTATTGAATAATACAACCTAATAGAAAGAGATAAAATAATATCAAAGTGCCATACAATACCTGGTTTAACATAATTTCTTATCAAACGATTACAGCAACTGTCCAAATCAATCTTGTTGTGGGTGCAATTGGATCTTAGAACTGTCATACCAATAAATGTTTATATTTACATCGATGTTGCCTATATTAACACAGAAACCAATATTTTTGAATAATTTTATTACATTTTCAAGATAACTTCCTGATTTTGATTTTTGAGATCCGTCAATTTGTTTATGTTTTTTCCAAAACAAAAAAAAAACAGATCACTATACCAAACACCCTGCCTACAAACTGGCGTTGCGTTAATCCTAGTCCTTGAGTTCGTTGCTACCAAATATTTTTTAAAACTATTTTCTTAAATAAAAACATAACACTTGTAAATTTTGGATTGATGTTTTTTGTCCGGCTTAAGTCTGGAAGTGACATGAACTGGGTTATTTTAAATGGAACACCCTGTATATATATCAAGTTTAAAATTCTACAGCCATTCCTCCTGTAAAGTGTGGGTAATTGTTTCGAAAGTTGCCTAAACTCCGATTTTGACCAGATTTGGTATACGGGGGTTTTTTGGGGTGCTGATCATAAATCTAAAAAAATTCGGAAACGTTCCGACTTAGCTTCCAACTTAATTAGTAATGGCAATAATCCAGTTTCTGCAAAAAATTTGGAATCAATGTGTAGAGAATCTCCCTTTTCTTCAGCTAGTATTCTTCTTTGTTTATCGTAGGATCCAAAATATACGCCAAAAAGTGAAAGTGGGGTTAGAGCTTGAACATATCTGTTCCTAAATAATTGATATTAACGCAAGCTTTTCTTCTTCAAATGTCAAAAATACCCAGTAACTTTTTCCATATGTAAACTGTTTAAGATAAAAATGCACTTTTTGTTGCATTACATCCAGTGCTATAGAATTTGATTTTAGCAACTATAGAAAATCTTCAGCCATCCTTATAATACAGATATCTGAAACTTTTTTTAAAAATCACTGGATCAATTTGATCTTTACGTTCTTCATATTTTTATTAATAACAATTTGGCCACTTATTTACATAGATTTCAAGACAATCTGAAAGTGTATTCCATCGAACATCCTGAGGTAAAACCAATTTCTTGCCCTCTTTTTCTTTATACAAGCATTTGGCAAATGGGTATTTGCCAAAGTTACAACAAAAGAATCCAAAAGTACCGCTTCTATCATTATTTTGACGTCCACCTACACTTCCTTTTTCACAGTGAGCGCTGCTCCGTTTCTTTGCCAACTAGATAATTTTACTCTGCCTAGTTCCACGCTGTGGCTGACAATCACCATGAAGAGTTTCAAGACCACTGCTGATATCACTAGTTTCAGTTTTGCAGTTTCCCAATAACTTTTTCAAGTTAGTCCACTAGACCTTGCAATTCTTTGCCACTCTTTTTACATACTGCTCTACAACCTAGTTTGCCAAGCCCTTTCTTTTTTATAAAATGCTGCCAAATACTAGAGATGGGCAAAACTGCTTTTTTTAAGAAGCAGCTAAAGCAGCTACTGCTTTTTTTGAAAAGCTGCTTCGAAAAAGCAGCTTCTTATAAGCAGTTTAAAACTAGGCATGGAAAAATAAGCTATCGAGCATTTTAAAGCGGTATAGCGGTGTAGCCTGCGAAATGCGGAATTGCTTTCTGCTTTTTATTTTTAATTATGCGTTAAAAATATGGCATTGCTTCCGCGCTGTGACTGCTATGGAGTTATTACAATAATAAATTATGTATACCTATTTCTTAAAATTATATACGTATATACATAATACATACAGTAGTGGCAGAAAGTAGAGCAACTTCTTTATTTCAAACACATCTATTTTATTTAGTAAGAAAATACAATCATATTGGAAATATAATACCAATAAGACCTAAGCATTATAAATCTATCAACAACTTAACTTAATATTCTTTGTTTATATTTTTATGTACAAAAATTAATTCTGGGACGGAAAAAAGTAGAGCAACTTTTTAAGAATTGATGTTTTTCTTTTAGTAAAAACTGAAGTATAATTACAATTTTAGTATTTCGTAAAATATCCATCATTTTTAATAACTTCCTCACAACGAGTGGCGCATAGATTGCAGTAACTTAGAAATTATTGCTGGATCCATATTAATCCAAGCTTCATGTAATGCATTGAACAATTCGTCCTTATTTTTGTAAGTTTTCCCCCTTATTTTCCTATCCAAAATTTCCCATAGGTTCTCGATGGGGTTTAAATCTGTGATTGACTTGGCCAGTCCATTACTTGAATATCTTGCTGTCTAAACCAAGCCTTTACATATTTAGAAGAATGCTTTGGATCATTGTCCTGCTGAAAAATGTGCCTAAGGGGCATTTTTTCGTCTGCATATGGAACCATTTCATTTTCCAGAATATCTTTGTACATAAATCTATCCATTATCCCATCAATTTTATGAAGTGGCCCCATTCCGAAACCGGAAAAGCAGCCCCACACCATAACTGATCCACCACCATGTTTTACTGTTGGACAAGTGTATCTGGGATTTAACCTTTGGTTTGCAGGACGTCGAACATATGCTATACCATCACTTTGAAATAAATTAAACTTTGATTCGTCGCTGAATATTATCCTTTTCCAGTCATTATTTGTCCAGTGCAAATGAGATCGAGCAAAAAGAAGACGGGATCGTCTGTTTTTTGCAGATAATAAGGGCTTTTTTGCTGGACGTCTTGCAAATAATTTGGCCTCGCATAATCTACTTCTTATTGTCCTTGAAGATATCTGAATGCCTAATTCTTCTGATAATCGCTGCTTTATTTTACTTGAACCCAAGAATGGATCACTCTGAGATATTTTCAAAATTTGTTTATCTTGATATTTATCCGTTTTTCAGGTCTTCCTGATTTTTTTCTAGGTAAAACATGTCCATGCTTCACATAACGTGAAATGATTCGCGATACTATAGATTTATGCAAACGAAACCTTTTTCCAATATTGATTTGTTTTTCACCATTTTTGTAACAGTCTATAATTCGTGTTTTTAAATCAACGGATAAAGGCCGTCCTCTAGGCATTGTAAACTTAACTTTGCTTTTAATGCAACCGGTAAACAGCTGGAATTAAACTAATATTATTCGATTTGTAAGTCCTAAAAAAAATGTTGCTCTACTTTTTGCCAGGTACACAAATTCTTATCAGTTTAAAAATAAACAGAAATATTCAGAAGGTCAATTCTTATCTGATTTAAGACTACCTACTTGACCAAAAGTATTGTGGATAAATATCATTGTTATTCCTTTGTTAGTTGTCAAGAAATTTGATTTTTTAAAAAGTTGCTCTACTTTCTGCCACTACTGTATATATAAATTATATTTTTTTGTAATTAACTTAAATAAAATAATCTGAGTTATCTGCACAAAATAATAATTTATTAAGTGTAAATAAATGTGTATCAGGGCCGTCAGGGCGAAAATTCCCATTATTGATTGGCTGGTGCTGGTGTACAGTAAGATCAGTATAAAGGGGAAAATTCAGTTCTCTATGAAATTAGAAAAAAAAACATAAAAAGTAGCCGAAAACGTTTGTTTTGAACTGCGACCGTCTTTGCTGTTTGTAATGTGCCGCTTCCCGCACGTGTCGGCAAAATTAGTCCATATAAAAAGCAAAGACGACCGCCAGTAAAAATAAAAACTTTTTATTTACTTTTTATATTTTTTTCTTTTCAAAGGGACCGAATTTACTGGGAAATGCCTGGCATTGTGTTGTACTGTTGTTTTACTTTTACTGTTTCTTGATTTCGCATTCAGCTTTTTTTGTTGTCGATTCCTGGAGTCTAACTGCGCTTTTTTTAAATTTCGATACAGTTTTGTTTTAATAAGTGTTTTTGAAAGTTGTGAGTGTTTGTTAAGTCAGTTAACAAATATTTTGAATAACAGTTTTATAATTTATATTACTTTTTTGGTTTAAAAAACGATTTAGGTAAGTACTTAATATATATTTCTTATACAGTGTGTCCACGGATATAGTGTTCGTAAGGTAAAAATGACGAAAAATTTGGGGGCTAAATTCTGATATTCTGGGAATTGCTCCTGCTTAGTCTTAAACTAAGATGTTGAAAAAATAAGTAAAATCATTTGATATGGTTGATGGTTTTTAGATGATTTAATGAAATTTGTTAAGAGTAGAGTTTCTTTGTTTTAAAAGATATCGAAAACATATATTAAGAAACGTTGTTTAGAATTAAAAGTTATTACAAGCTCTTATAATTTTCAGACAATCAATAATATAGAGGGTAATTTGGAGCTGATTTTATAAAAATAATAACACCTTACGAACACTCTATTTGTGGATAAACTGTATATTATTATAATTATATTATATTTAATTTATACATTTTATTTGTAAATAATATTAACGGCCGGTTGCATTGACTTTTTTGAAGGGAGCATTAGGCTGATGGTCCCTTAAACTGCCTTTAGCGAATTTTGTTTGTTGCATGCAACGATTTGATTGGTTAAATTTATGACAAACAGACAAAAACACAAAGTCACGGTCTCACAACAGTAGGTGTTTCAAAGGCCTGATGATGCTCTAAGTGAGCGAAACACGTGTAGCCGTTGGCTAATAAATGTTGTGAGACCGTGACTTTGTGTTTTTGTCTGTTGTCATAAATATTTGTTTGGTCTCTTGGAGAAAATGGATGATGTCTTCTTGTTGTTGATTGGCTAAAGGTAGTATAAAGGACCGTTAGCTTAATGTTCTTTTAAAAAAAAGTCGGTGCAACCGGCCGTAAGTCAACTAAAAATCTCAAAAAATCTTTGGGTCCAGTTTTTTTTTTAATTATGTTATCGATTTTTTTCAGGAGACCCAGCGGAAATGAACTCCAAAAGAAAATCATCCATTATTTGGAACTTTTTTACACCTAAAGAAAATCATATGGCAAAATGTAATTTTTGTAATCAATTAATTTCACACAAAACTTCCATTACAAATTTGAGACAGCACGTTCTGCGAAAACATCCATCAGTAAATCTTGGTAACACGTCCGCAGAACAAACTAAAAGTCCAAGTGAGCAGACGGAGCAACAGCAAGCTGAGCAAGCAGAGCTTGCACCAAGTTCATCTTCTTTGTCATCGGCGTCGACTTCTCAATCATCGGATTCATCGGCCATTAGCACTGCAGCAACCCAACCCAACCCTATAGCCATCACAGGTATGCAAGAAAGTCAAAATTATTTAGGAACAATACCAAAGCCAAAAGGTATTACCAGCAACAGCTTGCCATTCCAAAAAGTAGGAGTTCATCAGAAAAAAATTTAGATAACAAACTCTTGGAAATGATAGTGTTAGATGCCCAACCATTTTCTATTGTGAGAATCCTGGTTTTCGAAGATTCTGTGACTCTCTAAACCCTTCATATAGTTTACCTAGTCGAAAAACTTTGTCCAAGACTTTGTTGCCTGCAAAATATTTAGAGGTTTTAAATAATACAAAGCAAATGGTGGCCAAGTCGGCCATTTCCCTCATTTCAGTTACCTTAACAACAGATTTATGGACCTCGCGAAATAGCGATAGCTTTATGGGCGTTACTGCTCATTTTATAGATGAGACTTTCGAAATTAAATCCATACTTTTGGATGTATGTCTATTTGAAGGATCCCATACTAGCATTAATATAGCCTCGGAGCTAAATCGCCTAGTTCAAGAATGGGAATTACAGGATAATGTTTTATTAGCTGTAACTGATAATGCTAATAATGTAAAAAAAGCTGTAGAAGATTTAAAGTGGAGGCATTTTGGCTGTTTGGCACACACAATTAATTTAATTGCCCAGGACGGTTTAAAATCTATAAATCATTTAATAGAAAAAGTTAAGCTTATAGTGGCATTTTTTAAACGCAGCAACTTAGCCAAAGAAAAACTAGATAGTTTTCAGAAACAAAATGAAAAGACTCAAAAAAAATTAATTCAATCTGTGCCAACTCGTTGGAATTCTATTTTTTACATGCTTTCTAGATTCTTGGAGCTGAAAGATGAAATAAGGGCAACATTGGCCGTATTAGGGCAAGAACATATTCAACAATTAACAAATAATGAATTTGATTTAATTGACGGATTAATTAAGATTCTTGCACCTTTAGAATCTGCCACTAAAACTATGAGTGGAGAAAAGTATGTTACTCTTTCATCCGTTATTGTTATCAGTAATGGTTTATCAAAAATATATTCTCGTTTAAGTGAAAATCAACATTCTGATATCTTGTGTGCTGTTATAAAAGATATTAACGAGAGCATTAAGCATAGATTTAGAAACCAAGAGCAGAGCAATACTTTATTGGTCTCTACATTTCTTGACCCTAGATATAAAAATATTGGATTTCTTAATGAAAGTTCTAGTGAAAGAGCACTAGCTAGTTACTAATTTATTAAGCAATCAAATTGAAGAATCTAAAGGAGACTCTACAAAACAACCGATAAATGATAAGATTGTAGATGAGCAAGAATCGGAATTATCAATATGGGGCGATTTTGATAAGCAGGTTTCCCTAGTAAAACCTTCTTATCAAAATAGTCGGGCAAAAGCCATAATTGAAATTCAGAGATATTTTGAAGAACCTTATCTTAATAGAAAACTTGACCCATTGAAATGGTGGAAGGAAAATGGGCATAATTTTGCAAATTTGGTAAAGCTAGTTCGACAAAAATTTGGCACAGTCTCCACATCGGTTCCATGTGAACGCCTGTTTTCAAAAACTGGGGAACTGCTGTCAGAAAAAAGGAGTAGATTGTCATCTCAAAAAGTGAGGGAAATAATGTTTATTCAACAAAATTTTTTTGGGAAATAAACATGACTTCTCTCATGTGGTGTTCTCTTATATATATATTTTTAAGATGTATGATTTCTTAAATACTTGTTTATTATATTAGTACGTGTCTTTTTCTGCTTTTGTAGAATGTCCTCTTTATTTTTGTATATTAATCAAGGTATTAAAATATTATATATTTAAACAAGAAACACGTTTTTTTATATCGAACTAAAACATTAATTAAACTTTATAATAAAATTTTCTATTCAGATTTAAAAGTCATTAATAGTCAGTCAAAATAAGCAGTAAGCACTAAGTAATTACTTTTTAATTTAAAAAAAACAAGTGCAAAATAAATTTTTGAAGTAATTAAACTCTTTGAATTATATATTTTATATTCTATCTAACAGCTTTGCCCTCATGCCCTCATTCCTCATTGCATCGCGAATCTCATATACATTTTTTCTTACACCAAAATACCCCTTTTTCATAGTTCGAAGCAGCTTCTTTCGGCGTCTCTGACCGACGCCGACAAGTTCACCTTCACACTGCTTACTGCTTCGGTCGACTCAATAGTCGACTGCTTTCGGCTTCACACGGCCTCTGTCGCGGTCGCCATGCCAACTTTGTGACGCGATTTCACGTTGTACATTCGTTTAGTACAAAACTGCTTTTTCGAGAAGCAGCTTTTTCTTATTATTAAAAAGCAGGGTGAAGCTGCTACTGTTAAGAAGCAGCTACAAAGTAGCAGCTTACGAAAAAGCAACCCATCTCTACCAAATACTTCAATAAATATTACAAATTCCTTTCTACCCCAGCTTGTCATGAGTCCAAATGTTTTGATAGATTAACCCCTAAAACAACAGTGTTTTTTGCCAGTTATTACAAGTTTCGTCAAAGCGGCAAACTTGCATTACTGCGCGGACGAAATTTTCACGTTAATACAAGTTTCGACAAACGCGCAAACTTGCAAAAACTATGCGAACGATATTTGCATGTTAAAACTTCTCAAGTTTTGCTTCGTATCTGTACTATTTCCGCCTAAAAATATTTGTTTACTTAACAAAACACAATATAAGCAGTTAGAAATATTAAAAATAATAATATTGGTAAAAGCTGGTAAATTTTTTTAGGGTTTCGCAGTCGCTTAACATAATTTTTGGGATAGTTTGGTCTAAAAAGTTAACAGTCAATCATTAATAATAATTCTGGCTTAAAATTTGTTAAAAAATTAAGTTCCAACGTCTAAGTTCAGGGAACGTGTTAATCGCAAAATATATAGCTGTGAAAAAAATGTAAATGAAATTGGGCGATGGGGGAGAAGATATGGGAATTAGTAGGAAAATAAGATGAATTATTCTAATTAAACCGAGATTTATTGAGCATCATTATTTATGACAAGAAATTTAAAAGTAATAATAAATCTTCGCAAAAATCCTAAAATATATCCCTGGAGAACTATCATCGCCATAAATGGTTTCCCAGCACCAGCAGAGGTCCACACTCTCACAAATCTCTGTGTAAAGTATTAGCAGCAAATTATCGAGTAAACACTGTGAGAACTAACTTTTACACTAGCTAGCCTGTAAACACCCCGAGTAAGCCGACTGTGCCAAGATGACACGTTGTTTTCCCTGCCCTGTGTATATTGAAATTGTTTATATTTCTTCTATTTTTCTGTCCACTATTAGCAGGTATATAAATAAACACTTCCACAAGAAATTGTTCAACAACGGTTAGAACAAATCACCTTGTAAAAACACCGAGCATGCCGCCTGTGCACAGACGACGTCTTGTTTTGGCCTCTCTGCGCACAATCTAACATGGCCGCCTACGTCCACAGGAGATACGAACTTTTTCCCTAAATAGGCGTACACACGGTCAGATATGCCTTCGAGCTTACCCGAAAGCAAGGGTGCTCGTGAGTAAGTGCGATCGTGTGTATGCTGAACTGATGGTGCGTTCCGGCGACTTGACGCGGTGTGAAGCGATCTGGCGATTCCTGATTTTTCGATGGGGCTCGCAGGAAGGTCCTAACGTGTGTACACTTTTGCGTGCCAAGCCTTCATTTTCAATCAATTATTGTAGTAACTACTGAGCATTACTGCCTGTGTTTTAACAATATTAACAGAATTTATAGAATTATACAGGCAAAATACATGTTTGTGGAAAGTGAAAGCCAGGGAGTACATGGACAAAAATAAAAAGGATACTACATATAAAGTTTTGCCTGAGAAATTAAAAGAACTTAATGCAGATGCTGTGGTGGAAGATGTAAAAAAAGATAAATTCTTTAAGAAGTTGCTTTCGGAAAGAATTTAAAAAACAATAAATTCTATGAAATCGGGAAATACTCTTAATGCTTAATGACATGTTTTTATTTTAATAATTGCGGTTCGTTTTTTAAAATGAAGTCATGTCTTTCAGTCTTCACGGAACGTGTGTACGCAAATGACAGTATCAGTCCTACTCTCAGACTTGCCTCTTCAGGCAGGCACGAAGGCATGCCTGACCGTGTGTATGCCCATTAAGATTTACCCAAGATTCCAAGTTAAAATAGCCAATCCAAGAGCATCCCCGGAAAATTCAAGTACATGCATTTTGAAGCTGGGACCTTGCTTTTTCAGAAAAGTATAAGGGGAAACTTTCGAGACCACTCTGGCGGATATCCCGTGTCATTTTTCGGGATGATATGATTTCTTATAAATTCTTGTTCTACCTCGAATTATTTGAATTTCTTAAATATATTGAAGAATGTAGACATATTTTTTTAAAGATCCAACCTTCCCCTTTAAAATGATACTCTTAATATGTTGTTTATAATGAGTACAGTGAATCTGATTTGTTAATTACCAGGATGAGACGGCCAAAAAAGTTCACAAATTGCAAAGCTCATAACAGAAATAAGAAGTAAATTATGTCCAGCCAAATGGTTGGAATAATAAATACATGACTCGAAAATTATATCTAACACTCAAGTTGCTATAATTTTCAAGCTACAAGCATACAAGATTGAAATAAAGGTTAACTGACCATGTCTTACGGTTTCAATAAGATTATTTATTTATATGTGAACGAATTTGCTAGTATGACTATGCAAGAAATAAAGGTTTAGACTTATTCCTTTATTTAGTATATTACTCTCCACGAGATTCTTCTACATTATAGCAAATTTCAATTTCAGTTCGGAGCTGTCAGAAAATTTTTAAATAATCAATTTCGCGCGCATTCGCGAGTCTTTGGGGGTGAAAGTTTCTAAAATTTATAACAAAAATATCTTAGATGTGTGAATAGCGGAAGATTTTCCGTTCCTTCAAAAGGCAGTGTTATTTTAAGGAAAAAGCCTTCCCTCCATAAAAAAAATGAGTTTAAAAGTTCAGGGGTAGTTTCACCTTCTTTCCGACACTTCTCAGCAAGGATTCGTTAAAATTTCGATTTTTCGCCTCAAAATCTACTAGTATGCCAAATTTCATTAACTTTGGTGGCGGTTAGAGGAAAAAAACCTCTAACGACTAGACTATATGTATGTATACCTATGTTATACGTTAATACTCGGTCTTCTGCATTTTCCTTATGAATATTAGAATGACTGAGAACATTGTGTGCGAATTCGGAGTTTGTGGGCGATTGTGGAGCAATCACTGGTGACTGAGAACTGATTTTTATGACAAAAGTCCTAAATAAAATAAAATCGAAATTAAAATATTTAATTAATATATGATATTATATAGTGTGTATAATAGTGTCTTGGGCTTATTTAGCTGTGTAATATTTCTTTACTTATTTATTTATGACCGATAAATTAAGAGAGAATTAATAATAGGTTTATTTAAAAAACTACTTTTACCTTTTGATAATTAAAAAGATTTGTTTTCCAAACGTTACAGTCTTTATGATTTACAAAAAAAATATTTTTAAAGAAATTAAAAGCTAGATATAACATGATTAATGGCGAAATATACAAAGTAGTTAGATTTATAAATATAGAAGTTTTATTGATTTTTTTTTTAATTTTTAAGAAGTTTAAAATTTTTGTCAATTTTTAATTTGTTACTTCTTTTTCGTTGAATGGTATACTGTTTGTCAATTATTTGTACATCTTTCTCTTGCCAGATAAAATCGCCTAAATCTCTTTTTAAAAATTTGATTTTATATTTTTGGTGATTTAAATTTGTTGTTATTCGACCAATATGCCATGTCATTTGCAGCGGCATAGTATTTTTAATTTTTCATTATAATTTCTTTTTTGGGTGTATCTCTCTCCCTATCGTCACTTTTTTTCTGCCCAGAAAAGCTTTCAGGTTTAAATTCTTTTTTTTTCTGAATATTCATCACTTTCAGTATATTCTGAAGAATTGTCACTTAATTCCTTGTTGGTAGTTTTGATGATTTTATTTTTTGGCAATATTTGCGTTTTTATCTTGTTTTTGTATATTTATACCGCGACATCGTATTTTTCGGACTGATGATAACTTTCCTTTTTTTTATCTGAAAACAACCAACATATGGTCGATTTTTTTACCAACAATGAATTTCAATTTTTTGACTTGCTTTTTGATTTAGTTAAATGTTATTCTTGGTAGTCCTCAATATATAAAAATGCGAAGAATTCGGAAAAATCATCAATTTCGTTAAGATCGTCACTAATAATGGTGCGTTCAGTTACATCTGTTTTACGTTCTTATCATTAAAATTTTTATTATCTTCTAAATCCAACTTAGACTGACGTATGTACAGAAGAAATTACGGCAAAAATATATTTGAGAAAAAAAAGTTATTAATAATTTAGTTCTTGTACGTACCTAAGTATAACATAAAACACTTTTCAGAAACTATTAAACTATTTAGAACACTCAAGTCGGCAACCAAAACAAATAGAAGAAAATGTGTAGAGAACATATAATTACTGCAAGGTTGATCACTTGACAGATGCCACTGCGCCAACAGCCCAAAGGTAAACCACTTCCGCAATTGCTGGAGCAATTATGAAATACTGCAGAGTTGCGATAGCGCCTGCGGGATTGCGTGAGCGATTGACTGAAGCTTGCGAAAGATTTCTGAGATTACCTTATACATTTCTGATATTTATTATTGGAGGAGACTGAAACGCTAAACATACTAATTGGGGATCACGACTTATAACACCAAAAGGTAGAACTCTATTACAAGCTATCAACAATAACATCTGCTCATACTTATCTACCGGATAGCCAACATACTGGCCAACCGATCTAAACAGGCTCCCACACCTACTTGATTTCTTTGTATTAAAGGGAATCTCAGCAAACTACAGTGACATCGAAGCAAACTGGGATCTTTCAACAGACCACACACCAATTATAGCCACCATTAGTACTTATATAATTTAAAGAACAGAAATTCATAAGTTAGTTTCAAACAAAACTGATTGGGGAGCCTTTCAACTTTATCTCGACACAAATCTAAACATGGGCACAAGCCTAAAATAAGCAGATGATATTGATAATGTTGTAAACTACTTTACCTGTCAAATACAAGAATCAGCAAGCCTAGCCACACCAACACCAACGCCGCGACAAGAGAGCATAAGCAGTACTCCAGTTTACATTCGTCAACTGATATCTGAAAAAAGACGAGCAAGTGGAAGATGGCAGAGAAATCGAAACCTAAATGACAAATATGAGTTTAACCGACTAGCAAGGCAGTTAAAATCAGCTCTTCAAGAGATACGCAATGCTAAATTTGAAAATTACATCACTAGCTTGTCAAAAGGGGACCACACAATATGGAAAGCAACAAAACAGTTTAAAAGGCCGATAGTGCACACTCTACCAATCCCACGAGACTGGAAAAGATCTGATTATGAAAAAGCGACAAGTTTTGCTGAATACCTAGCACAAATTTTTCAGGAACATCAACTAGATAACAGTGATCAAGAAAATCAAATTAAAAACTTTTTAGATATCCCTTGCCCTATGACACTACCAATAAAAACATTCAGCCCACGAGAGGTAAAACAAGAAATATCAAAAACCAGTGATCACAAAGCACCTGGATTTGACCTAATAACTGCAAAAGTACTAAAACAACTGCCAAGGAAAGCACTAGTTTTTCTTACATCCATTTATAATAGTATGCTGAGGCTAACATACTTTCCAGTTCCAATAACACTAGAATCTTGGACTTCCATTGTCTTTATTTGTTAATTGTTACACAACGTTTCGGTTAGTGATGTATCTCCAACCGTTTTCAAGTGATAACTAAAAACTATTCCTAAAAGCTACGACTTATATACTATCCCTTGTTCACCGAAGCTTGACCGACTTTTCACGGTTCAGCAACGGCTGCCAGATGTTCGAAATATCGATGCTAGGCTTGCTAAATACATTTATGTTGTTTAAAATAATTACAGCTTCTTTGAATTTTCTTTTCTTCCAGTGGGTTTCTTTATAAATAGTTTTTGTTTCCGACCATTGTATGCGGTGTTGTTTTGACCAAGCGTGTTCGGCAATCCCCGACTTCGACGTTTCACCTCGTTCCGTATGTTTTTTGTGTTCTTTAACTCTAACTTCAAGTGGTCTCTTTGTTTCCCCGATGTATACCTTACCACATTCACAGGGAATTTGGTAGATGCAGTCCTTACTTGAAACATTGTTGTCTGGCCTCGTCTTAGTAAGAATACTTCTTAGAGTAGTTTGGGATTTAAACGCCGTTTTAATATTATACTTACTCGCGATTCTGCGAATCTTTTTCGAAGTTCCTTTAATATATGGAATTGTCATAAATATTTGGTCAGTCTGGTCTGACCAGACCGCATACAATGGTCGGAAACAAAAACTATTTATAAAGAAACCCACTGGAAGAAAAGAAAATTCAAAGAAGCTGTAATTATTTTAAACAACAAAAATGTATTTAGCAAGCCTAGCATCGATATTTCGTACATCTGGCAGCCGTTGCTGAACCGTGAAAAGTCGGTCAAGCTTCGGTGAACAAGGGATAGTATATAAGTCGTAGCTTTTAGGAATAGTTTTTAGTTATCACTTGAAAACGGTTGCAGATACATCACTAACCGAAACGTTGTGTAACAATTAACAAATAAAGACAATGGAAGTCCAAGATTCTAGTGTTATTGAAACCATTACATTGTCTAACACCTTTAAGGAATACTTTCCAGTTATCTGGAAATTTGCCCAAATAATTATGATCCTTAATCCAGGTAAACCACCAAACAGAACCTCACACTCACACCTCAAAACTAACTTAGATTCAGATATACCTACTTACCAATTTGGCTTTCGTGAAATGCACTCCACAACACAACAAATTCATAGAAGTGTAACTAAAATTAATACAAGTTTTGAAGAAAAGAAATACTGCACCTCAGCATTCCTAGATGTAGAAAAAGCATTTGACAGAGTATGGCATGTCGGCATCCTATATAAACTTAAACATATTCTTCCAACTCCCTATTACCTGATCCTAAAGTCCTACTTTGGAGATCATTACTTCCAAGTACAACTGAATACAGAAACTTCAACATACTTTCCCATCAGAGCAGGAGTACCTCAGGGTAGCATGCTGTGCCCCTACCTATACCTCATATTCACTGCAGATATCCCTATCACAAACACAAAATTGATTGCAACATTTGCAGATGACACTGCTATAATCTCCGCCAACGAAAACCCTATCGCTGCAACTACGCAGAACCACCTTAATCAATTAGAAACCTGGCTCATGAAATTTAAAGTGAAAATAAATGAAACCAAATCCTCGCAGGTAACGTTTACAAACCGAACAGAAGAATGTCCTCCGACAACCATCAATGGTATACAAATTTCAGTTAACACCCAAGTAAAATATTTGGGCCTAATTCTTGACCAAAAACTAACATGGAAACTTCATATACAAGCCAAAAAAGCCCAAATAAATATTAAAATCCGGCCAATGAATTGGCTCTTAGGAAAAAATCAAAGCTTACTATGGAAAACCAACTCTTACTGTACAAATGTATAATAAAACCTATATGGCCTATGGAATCCAGCTATGGGAATGCTTGAGACCATCAAATATCAATATTATGCAAAGAGTACAATCAAAAATTTTAAGAACAATATTTAATGCTCGCTGCTATGTAAGCAACAAGACACTCCATGATGACTCAGCTATACCGTTGGTAGAAGAAGAAATACATAGAATTATCAGACACTACCTAAATGGATTACCAGACCATCCTAATGCTGAAGCAAGGCAGCTATACACTTCCTCGGAGGTTGTAAGAAGACTGAAGAAACTGTGGCCAACAGACTTGTTAGACTATTTATTATATAATATTATGTAACTTACCAAAGGAGAGTTGTCACTGGGCAATTTCTCCCTCATGTAATATACACTCATAACATTTACTTATAGTTCTATGGAAACTGATAAATTTGCATGATTAAGAAAAAAAATAAAAAATGTATATGTATTGCGGGGAGTGGTTGCCTCCTAGGCGGCACCTTGTCAAAGGCTTTCTTGTAGTTTAAGTAGATAACATCAGTAGGCTGACCCTCGTCATGATCTTACACCCACTAATTTGCACTTGCTAGCAAATTTGTTACCACTAATTGACCCTGAAAGAAGCCATGGTCCTAGGCAATACACCGTTTTTAACCATGAGGGTTTTAACAATAATATTTTCCATTGCCTCACAATAATTACTGTTAAGATCAAAATGCCTACAGTTCGTTGGGTTATGTTTGTCGCCAGACTTATATATTGGAGTATCTATTGCACTCTTCCATACTTCAGGTATGATGTTCTTTTTCATAAATTTCTTTATAACTGCTACTAGGAGATCACTCAGTACTTTCAAGCACTGTAAATAAATAGCTTGAATCTAATCGATGCCAGGACTTGAGTACTTTCGAAAAGCCAAAATTGTGTTCTGTGCCCTTGCTAGAGTAAAATTGATTTGTACTGATGGTACTTGTACATCTGGGCATTTAAATTGCTTTCAAACAACTGTAAAAACCCGGCTAAATTGTGTGGCAAGGCATTCTGACATGATAACTGGATCAGCCTGAATACGATGTGCGTCTCTCTTTTAGGGTTATGTTTAAGGACTTTAAACTTAGATTTCTTAATATATAAGTAGAATTTTTTTCTGAAGAATTCAAGAAATTATATTAATAACTTAACCTTGCTTTATGTATTTCTTGCTTAAGTTTGTTATTCTGGGTTTTATACTCTGCATAAGCTATTTCTGTTGTGGCTGCTCTATATTTATTTTGAGCAAAAACATGTCTGCCACCTCATAAATTCAACCAAAAACGGAGAATGCTTGGTCTAATAAGCTATAACAACGGATGCTGACATGCCTGTACAGTTATTTTTATTTTTATACATTGTTAACTTAATAAATAAAGATGAAATCACCATAAAATATTACTGTAACGGATCACCTGATTGAATAAAATAAGATAAGGAATTCATTCCAATTATTAGATTACCATCGTTTGTGAATCCCCAATACTTGCTTAAAGCTTTGTTTTTTTTCTTCTGGTTGTACTTATCTGAATTGTATTTGTTTTTAGTATCAAAAAAGTGGGCAAGGCGCTGCGTTAAAATATACCTAGAAGATGGGAAAAAATAAAGGTAAGAAACAACAGTTTTGTTTTAATATGCCGCACCTTCTCTCAAATAGTGTGATAACTCAAAAAAAACGTTTTTATTACACAGTTTGTTTCATGATATTACAAAATCCGATTTCAGAAAGTTTTACGTTAATTTTTTAAGTAATTAGGCCTGAGTAGAACTAGTGTCATATTAGGTGGTGCAAGGTGGTTGTCTAAGTATTATATATAGTATCGTTTGTCCGTTTTTTATAGTGTCACAATTTTCTAAATTTTTCTCTTATTTTATCTTCATAATATCATAGCTCAAAAAAATCATATTTTCAAAATACTTAATACGCTTTTGCTTGAGCTGCTCCTTTTGATGGTTTTTGAATTAAAACACAAAAAATTTTAACACTAATTTCAAATGCCTATTTCGATACTTTGCTTTTTGAGGTATGACAGTATTTTGATCGGAGGTGTGATATTTTGGAAACTAAAATCAATGTATTTTGAAAAACATGTTTTTAGTGTATTATGAGGATTTTAACGTGTTTTCTTTATTTGATGTAAGGAATATTCGCATTCGCGGATATTCGCATATTTTTGCATATTCGCATTTGCAAAATTTCTACGAATTTTGTGTGAATATGAATATCAGAAAAAAAAACAATTTAAATATAATAGTAGGTTAATAAAATCAAAATCCATTAATTTTTTTTATTACAAGGAAAAGTAACTTAACCTCGTAATCAGATTATCAGTCTTCACTTTATCATTTGGTATTATTTATTTATTTACTTTACTTTGGGCAATAAGGCTTAACAATTAAATTTTTATTAGAACTTATAAGAAAAAATATATAATGCAATATTAACACACAAAAACTGAATATTCGCATTTGCGAATGTCGGTAGCAGATATTTGAATTCGCATTCGCGAATGTTCAAAAAGTGACATTCGTTACATCACTATTATATACCTATTATAAATCTAACAAAACTAAATTTCTTTCGTATAATCTATGTTAAGAAATACATATAGCATGGAGCTGAAAAGTCCAAATACTTTTTTTTATCAAGCTGGAATTATTGATCTTGGTAAACAAAATGTAGACTTATCGTTTGTTTGTTTTTTTTTTGTATGAGCGGGAGCTCTTTATTCTTTTGCTTTGTTTCACCACACACAATTTAGAAATCGTAATATATTTAATTTTTATAGGCAAGAAAAAGCAGCAGTCACAAGGTGAACAATCTGAGGCGGCTCAGCAACCTGCGGCGGCTCAGCAGCCAGCTCAGCAGCCCCAACCAGGACCTTCTAGAGAGGTCAGTCAACCTCATGCCGCCGGCGATCAGCCTATAAAAGGAAAGAAAGGTATATTGTTTGATTAGTTTTAGTACTTTTGAGATATAGTATTCATATTTCCTTTTACATGGCAGTTTCCATTATAGCAACACGTGGTGCCACTCTTATGAATCCATTTCCAATCCAACTTAAGAGAAGCAAACCTTTCCACTTAGTTTATTTTGTTTAGTCCCTAGAATTAACAGATAAAATATTAAAAAGCTATAAAAAAATAAAGATTAAAGAATTAAGTCATCCTTTTAAGAAAATATTTTAGTTAGTTTACATAATATATATATATATATATATATATATATATATATATATATATATATATATATATATATATATATATATATATATATATATATAATATATATATATATATATATATATATATATATATATATATATATATATATATATATATATATATATATATATATATATATAGAAAAAATCTGAAACCAGAGTAGTGGAAATGCAGTCATTGAAAGGCCACTTTAAGTAATTAACTCTTATTGAAAGTGAGCTTTCGGAAAAACTTTCCCATCATCAGGACAATCTAAAAATAAAAGAAAATGATTCTTGTTAGTGAAACCAACAAAAATAATTTCTCTTTTACAAGTTCTTACCATATGTGAGTTGAAAACATGAAACAGGTTTAATAGCAATGAAGAACAAAACCATTCACATTCCTCTTTAAACTACATTGACTTTAACTTAGTTTTTAGCACGTGGATCGTTACCACCGTGTTACTAACAAGACTTTTACGGAGTGAAAGAAATATAATAAAAAGCAAAAGAATTTATATAAAAAACTTACAAACAGTAGGTTTAAAATTAACGACCAATGAGGCTGTCAGTTGAACAAGAAGTAAGAAATTTGATATAATGATTTTAAAAAACTTTGGATTTTCCATTTTTAAGATTTGGACCTCACAGGCCGCATCTTGCATACTGACAGAGCCATCTGTCGTGGTGCCTAGGTAATTAATTATACACTGCTCAAATTAAGGTAATTATTTATACACTGCTCACAATTAAGAGTTTGCAGATACATTATTGTATTTTAAAAAATGAATACCATTTACAAAGGTTTAAAATTAATAGAATGTAATATGTATGTACCTACAAAATGCAAAGTTCAGATGCTTATTATTGAATCTAACGAAATATTGTTAATGTTTTTTGGTACGAGAGAATATAATTATAAATGGAGCTAAGATTTTGGATATCACTCCTTTTATTCATAGATTTTGGTTGTAAGTAAATATGTACCATTTCTAGGAAAGTTCTTTGTACCAATTGTCAGCTCTATCTAAAATTCTTGCATTCTGCCAGTCCATAGCGTGTCCAGCAGTGTTTACATGTTGAGAGAGTGCACAAGAAAGAACACCTCTTCTGGCGTCACTTTTATGAGAAGTGATACGACCAATTAGATTTCTGCATGTATGTCCTATGTAGACTAGATCACATTCACGGCATGGAATTTGATACACTACGTTATAAGATTCTTTGTTATCTATTGGATTAGTTTAACTTATTTTTCATTTTTGTAAATTAAAGATTTTATGTTTGGTGTTAAATCTCATATATGGATAAGGATTTAACACCTAAACTTAAAAACTCTTTAATAATAATGACATTAAAATACAAATGCCTCAAAACTGGTTCCATTTAATTTACTAAAACTAAAACTCCAATAGATAACAAAGAATCTTATAACGTAGTGTATCAAATTCCATGCCGTGAATGTGATCTAGTCTACATAGGACATACATGCAGAAATCTAATTGGTCGTATCACTTCTCATAAAAGTGACCCAGAAGAGGTGTTCTTTCTTGTGCACTCTCTCAACATGTAAACACTGCTGGACAGCTATGGACTGGCAGAATGCAAGAATTTTAGATAGAGCTGACAATTGGTACAAAAGAACTTTCCTAGAAATGGTACATATTTACTTACAACCAAAATCTATGAATAAAAGGAGTGATATCCAAAATCTTAGCTCCATTTATAATTATATTCTCTCGTACCAAAAAAACAATAACAATATTTCGTTAGATTCAATAATAAGCATCTGAACTTTGCATTTTGTAGGTACATACATATTACATTCTATTAATTTTAAACCTTTGTAAATGGTATTCATTTTTAAAATACAATAATGTATCTGCAAACTCTTAATTGTGAGCAGTGTATAAATAATTACCTTAATTGTGAGCAGTGTATAATTAATTACCTAGGCACCACGACAGATGGCTCTGTCAGTTATGCAAGATGCGGCCTGTGAGGTCCAAATCTTAAAAATGGAAAATCCAAAGTTTTTTAAAATCATTATATCAAATTTCTTACTTCTTGTTCAACTGACAGCGCTCATTGGTCGTTAAGTTTTTAAACCATACTTGTTTTTTGTAAGTTTTTTAACTATAAATTCTTTTGCTTTTTATTATATTTCTTTCACTCCGTAAAAGTCTTGTTAGTAACACGGTGGCAACGATCCACGTGCTAAAAACTAAGTTAAAGTCAATGTAGTTTAAAGAGGAATGTGAATGAAGTTTTGTTCTTCATTGCTATTAAACCTGTTTCATGTTTTCAACTCACATATGGTAAGAACTTTGTAAAAGAGAGAATTATTTTTGTTGGTTTCACTAACAAGAATCATTTTCTTTTATTTTTAGATTGTCCTGATGATGGGAAAAGTTTTTCCGAAAGCTCGACTTTTTCAATAAAGAGTTAATTACTTAAAGTGGCCTTTCAATTGACTGCATTTCCACTACTCTGGTTTCAGATTTTTTCTTTAACTAGTCAGTCACGACTACCCTTCCTCTTTTTTATATATATATATATATATATATATATATATATATATATATATATATATATATATATATATATAGGGTGATTCACGTTGAGTGTCCTATTAAAAGTTCTGGAGAACCAAAAAAGAGAACTTTTTGAAATTTGGCATACGGCCATAACAGGTAATAAGCTACATTTTAAAAATATTTTCGCCAGTGCAGCGTTGCCAGATCTAACCGAAACCAACAGCAACATTGTAATTTTAAATGGAACACCCTATTTTTTGTTGCAAATTTACATTCTACACAAAATTTCAAGTAAGTTTTATAACATAGCCCCAAAGTGGTCGTATGGGCTGCTATGTCTGCTGATGGCATAATTGGGCCGTATTTTTTTGAAGATCAAAATGGACGGGCACTTACCGTTAATACCGAGCGGTATTGTGCAATGTTACAAGATTTTCTTGCACTCTCTCCGACAGTTTCAAGGTTTTAACTTAGAAACCTGGTTTCAGCAGGATGGTGCGACATGCCATACGTCAAATCGGGCAATTGAAGCTGTTCAACAATTATTCCCCAATAAAGTCATTTCAAGAAGAGGCAATATTAACTGGCCTCCTAGGAGCCCGGACCTGTCGCCACTTGATTATTTCTTATGGGGTTACCTCAAAAGTAAGGTCTACGAGAATAATCCAGCTGATACAAATCAATTAAAGCAAAATATCCAGGAGCAAATAAGATTAATATCAAGGGAAATGTGTGGACGGGTTATCAATAATCTTCGTTCTCGATTTGAAGAGTGCATACAGCGCAACGGACACCATTTCGACAACATTGTTTTTGGTTCATAAATTTCCATTGACTGTACATTTATTTGTCATAAATAAATGATCATAGAAATATGGTGTATTTGGTTTATGCAAACATCACATTGCTGATACCCTTTTTGGACACCTTGTATAAGCAAATTTTAATTTTTTAAGCATTTATTCCTTATTAATCAAACAAAATAAATTATTTTTACCGTATATGTCAAATAGTTGTCAGGGCAATTTAAAATACAAACTTTCATAGCCTACCTAGGTAAATTGTAAATTAAGCCGGCGCGGCGGTGGTTTACTGTAGATAGTATTTAAAAATAGGGAAAAAATTAAAATTCGTTTGTATTTAAAAAACGGTGCCAGATGGGTATAGAAACATGTATGGACATTTTGTAGGTAAATTATTGGTCTATTTAAAAATGGGATAAAATACAGTATGTTGTATTTAAAAAAACTGAGTTTTAATCATTATTTATTATCGGTAAAAATGCATTTTTTTTGGAACACCCTGTAAGATATATTGCTATAATAGCATGTAGATCTTTTAAATACATGCATTGTCTAACCCCATAAAACATTTGTAGTATCCAGCGCGGTTAGGCACGTAAATTTTAAACCTTTTTAACATGGTCATTTCCCTTTAAAAAAATAGTAATTAATTGTTTTCTTAAAAACGGTAAGATATAGGTATAGGAAGATGTTAATAAAACTTACTTATAATTTTGTGTAGAAACCGAAAATGCAATAAAAAACAGGGTGTTCCATTTAAATTTACAAAGTTGCCGTTGGTTTCGGTTAGATCTGGCAACACTGCACTTGCCAAAATATTTTTAAAATATAGCTTATTACCTGTTATGCTGTGCAAATTCAAAATTTATTTTTCTTGGTTTCCCAGAATTTTTAATAGGACACTCAACGTGAATCACCCGTATATTATATTTATATATATATATATATATATATATATAATATATATATATATATATATATATATATATATATATATATATATATATATATATATATATATATATATATATATATATATATATATATATATATTTATATATATATATATATATATATATATATATATATATATATATATATATATATATATATTTTTTTTTTTAATTTATGAACCGATTTCAATGATTTTTTTAAATTTTAGGTTGATTCCTTGACAATGTCATCTTTTTCGCTATTTATGATAAAAAGTTAATTTTCGATTTATACCGGGTGTTTTAAAAATGTAATGTTTTTTTCCGAAAATTCGTATCAACCTGTGGAGTATACTAGCAACCGAAACATATAGTAGTTGACATTAGACGGTAGGTCTACCTTTTTCCAATATTTTCTTTTTTGTTTTGCTTTATTATCTCTGTTATTAAAGGAGATACACCGTTTTATAGCGTAACATGTTTTTATAGGCTTTATTATTCAACAGATGCATTGTTAAATGTTTTCAATGGACCTTTTCTGACATTTCAAGCAATGTGTCAATATCGAATACATTATTTGTTTTCTGTATAACTGTATAATTTCTGCTCGCTTTGATAAATGAAAAACAAAATTAACGAGTTACTTTTTTTAATAAAGCCATAACAGTATTAAGATTACATGTGAGTTTATTAAGCACATATTTTTTTGAAACGAGTAAAACATGAAAGAAACAAAAATTAAAAACAATAAAATTAATGGATTTATAATATTAATAGTGTCTATACCCACCTCTACTTCGAATCACTGCATTTGTACGCCTCGGCATACTAGAAATTAAATTTTCAATTGTATCTTGGGGAACATCCTCCCATTCTGCAATTACTGCATTAACCAATTGATTGTGGTTAACCGGTACGGGATTGCGACTTCAAACCTTTTTTTTTAAGAGCATCACATAGATGTTCTATGGGATTTAAATCGGGATGGTGAGGTGGTCATTCCATCAACGGAATAACTACAGAGTTCATGTAGGCTATTACTTGTCTAGCTACGTGGGGACGAGTATTATCCTGCATAAATAAACTATTCGGTCCCAAAAAAGAAACAAATGGCATTACATGTTCAGTTACAATGTTTTCTAGATAAAAATTGGCGTTCATTGATTTTCTACGTATAGAAACTAACTCTGTGCGTCCGTTGAAATATATTTCCCCCCAAAACATTACAGAGCCTCCACTAAAAGGGATTTTTGGGGAGATATTGCAACTTGCAAATCTCTCTCCTGCCCTTCGCCAAGCACGTTCACGCCCATCAGGGGATACTCTCGTTTCATCAGAAAATAAAACCGTCTTCCAATCATTAACAGTCCAATGTTGATAATTTCTGGCAAAACGCAATCTTGCCACTCTGTGGTCTCTGGTAATTGTTTTTTTTTTGCCGGTCTTCTGTTGCTTAAACCAGCCTCATTTAAACGCCTTCTAATTGTTCGAGACGATATTGTATGATGGCGAACATTTCTAACGTCACTTTTTAACCTAGCAGTAGGGATCTTCCTGTTTCTTAAAGCAGTTTGCCTAATAACACGCTTATCCCTTGGATCGGTACATCGTTTTTGCCCTTGTCCTGCCTTTCGAGAGTAAGATCAACTTATAGTCGAACGATGTCTTCCTATTATATTAGCAATATAATACATCGAATAGACCTCATCCATCAAAGTTAAGGCTCTTACTGCTTGTCGATATATTTCTTGGCCGATTTATTTTTCAAGATTAAAATATCAACTGGACATACAAAGCAAAAGTTTAATAAGCAGTTTTGGAACAGTTTTAACAGTATGGGAAATTTTATTTGACCTTTGTTACTTTAAAACACAACATCTGTTGACACATCTCTTAAAATATCAGAAAAGGTCCATAGCCTACTTGAAAACTAGAGTCCGACCGAAACTGGTTTTCCGGCCGAAACCCAAACCGAAACTCACGTGGTCAAGTATAAAATTCCTTAAAATACTGAAATTTAGTGCATTTTACCCATTATTCTGCATTAATTAGGACATGAAATGGAAACACAGTATATTAGTTTTGTTGTAATCTTCAAAACATAACCTCTAAAAAATTATTGCGACGGGCGATAATGCACTGACTAAGTTGTGTTGCTACAGAGCTATCCGAACGGCGCACTTGCCGCGAGAAACGAAGTTTGGCGAGCGTGCAAGACAACTTCCGAAATCAGTTTCGGTTTCGGCAAAAGTTTCGGCCAATTTTGGCCGAAACTGCCGTCGAAACTTTCTGTCGGACACTATTGAAAACATTTAACAATGAATGTGTTGAATAATAAAGTCTATAAAAACATGTTACACTATAAAACGGTGTATCTCCTTTAATAACAGAGATAATGAAGCAAACCAAAAAAGAAAATATTGGCGAAAGATAGAGCTACCGTCTAATGTCAAGTACTTTATATTTCGGTTGCTAGTATACTCCACAGGGTGATACGAATTTTCGGAAAAAACATAACATTTTTAAAATACTCGGTATAAATCGAAAATGAACTTTTTATCATAAATAGCGAAAACGATCACGTTGTCTAGGAACCAACCTACAGTTCAAAACAAAAAAAAATCATTCAAATCTTATCATAAATTTAGACAAAAAAATAGCATCAAAAATGTGGCAAATTTATAATGTTGCGTTAATTTTATCCAGGAGTTTATATATAGTGTTGGTTAGCAAGATTTTTCTATTTCCCTTTAAGTTTAATAAGTTCAACATTTATATCGTTATTTAGGTGTTTAATAATTTAAATATTATTTATTATATCAATATTAAGGTAAACAGCATGAACCGCATAGTCAGGGAATACAAGCTGGACCATCCGGTGGACCACAAGGTGATCAACCCAAAAAGGGAAGACATGGTAAAAATTATATTATTAAATTCTTTATTTAGCAAATATTTTAGCTAAACAATTATTTTCATAGAAAAATAAAATATAATTTAAAAGAATTACAATATCTTGCTTACAATTAGAGCTATCGAAACTGAAAATTGGGACACAATCAAACAAATGAAAACTTAAAAAAAAAGAACAACTAACAACCACATAACAGTATTAAAATACGTCATATACTAAAATACAATAAATACACAGAAAAAAAGAATAATCTAATTTGAGGTCAGCAAAGTCAAAAAACAAGTCAAACAGCTAACTTACTGCTACAAAATGCTGCACTCTTTTAGGAGATACGTCTTGAGTTGTGTTTCAAAAGTTGAAAATGAATTGACATTTTTTAATTTCTGAGGCAACTTATTAAACGTATTCAAACTTAAAGTGTTTGGGCACATTTTTTTATTGTTTAATGCCATAAAAAAATGATTTTGTTGTCTTCTATTATGGGAATATATATCACAATTATAAGTCAATCAATTAACCAGATAAGAAGGACATTACCCAGTTAAATTTTAAATATAAACACTACAACACAAAATTTAAAGTATTCTGAAACTGGTAAGCACTGATGCAATAGCCTAATCGGAGAATATTTGGAGCAGCACAATTTCAATTTCATTGTCCTATTTTGTAATTTTTGCAATATATTTAATTCATTTTGATTAAGCATTATAAAATAGTTGCACAATAATTAAAATGTGGTAGTATTATTGTATTATATATTGTGAGCTTTGACCGAAAAGAGAGACAAGATGAACTTCGTGATAAATAGTTTATAGAATTGCTTAACTTATAAACAACAAATTTTGCATTATCTTTAAATCTTGGTTTATCATCTATTATAAGCCCCAGATATTTAATTTTTGTAACTTGTTCAATGTTACTACCCTTTATTTAAATAGAGAGGTTGTTCCTAGCAAAATATGTTTAAACTCTCTTGGTGGCTATTAACATAAATTTACTTTTAGTTGCATTAATACTTAGCAGATTTCCACACATACATTTTTAAATCCTTTTCAGAGCATCATGTATCTTGATAACTAAATACTCTACGTCTACGTCAATGCCCGAAACATACACTAAAGTATCATTCACAAACAGATGAAGTTTAACTTCCTCTGGCTCTACAGCAGCCACACTGTCATTAATATACAATACAAAAAGTATTGGACCCAGAATGCTTCGCTGTGGAACACCATGATTGTATATAACTTCCCTAGATGATATCCCATTAATTTTCACCCTTTGTCTATTGTCCTTTAATTAACTGCCAAACCACTTTAAGACAGTTACTCACCGCCCAATATTATATAATTTAGACATCAAGATACCACGATCTATAGTTTCAAAAGCGCGTTATAAATCCAGAAAAACTGCTAGCGTCATATTACCACAATCTATTTCACTCTTCCATTCATTAAGCACAAACTGCAGTGCAGTCTCAGGACTATAATTCAATTTAAATCCTGACTATTTTTTTATTACTACATTATTAACTTTAATAAACTTAGCAAGTTGGCCATATACAGTTTTCTCTAATATTTTTTCTACTGAAAGTAACTTATTAATCGGGCGGAAGTTTCTTGCTTCTAGACAATTGTTCCTTTTTTTTTTCAGAGACACGACAGTAAAGATTTTTAAATCTAATGGAACAGCAACTTGTTCTAAAGATGAATTAATTAAATTTATTAGGCGGTTTCCATACTTTCATAAACATGTTTAATTCAAGGAATATCCAATTCACCTGGACTACTTTTATTTTCTAGTAAAAATATAGTCTTCCCTAATGATTCTCTATCCATTAATATAAAATTTGAGAAATAATTTAGAGAATCAGAGTCCAAACGGCCAATATCAAAGTGTAATTAATTTATTTTATTAATTATATCATCTATGCTATAGATATAAAACATATTTAATTTATCAGACAATAAATTCTTGTGACTAACTATTTCATCATTATCAAACTGTATTTCTTTAATATAATTTTATTTTTATTTCTAGTTAGAATACTTTTTAAGATATCCCACATTTCAGATGAATTATTTTTGCAGTCATCTACTTTCAATTCAAAAACTTAATTTTTTTCTCTCTAATAATTTTAACTGCCGTATCCCTATTGGACTTATATATTCTATGGTTGGCTTCACACTAATTTAATTTATAATCCTTATAACTCTTATTACGCGACTGTACCGCACTTTAAGTTCTATCATTCCACCATGGCTTATATATAGATAAATTTTTTACTTCTTTTTTAGTTGCTACTTCTTTTAAAACATTTATTATATCTTTCTACAGATTTAAGAATATTATATTAATATATCACTCTAAAAAATACCAATTTACACTTATTAATGTAGTCACATTCAACCCATAATCGAGATGTCGTCCTCGCGTTTCCAATTCTAAAGGAACGCCCTGCTGACCCTGAGACATTGATATATCTAGAGACAAATAATTATCACTTATTCTAGGAACGAGTAATACGTTTTTTTTTATTTTGTCAATATTTGTAAAACTAATAATTATACTACCCCCTGTATATTGGCTTTTCTTTAACCATATTTCCTATGTATATTGTGTAATTCCATTAGAATATGAATCATTTGATATTCAGTTGATTGCCCACAGTTATGACAGATACCCTCACATCACACACAAACTCATTACACCAATTCTCAAAGAAATTTAAAAAAACTGTATTGCTAGTACTTGGTGAATGATACAGACTATTCTAAAAGTTCTACCGTTTATATTTACTTTAATGTTTAAAAACAATCATTTCTTTCATATGTAGATCCCTTAGTTTTAACAATTTTTTTATCGCTCTTTATATACACCACCTGTATGTTGCTACTACTATCTACTTTAATGCACTTATAACCTTACTAGATGAAAAGCATCTCTCCACCAGGCGAGAGACAATATTAAGTAGTCTCTGTCTCTGTAAAACGCCTTCCGTACGGCTAACGGTAAAAAAACACTTTTTTGCTCATATTTTTGTCCCGGGGGCGAAATTCAAAAAACGGGCTTCTTTAGGTTCTAGCCACTGCTAAAGACTACCACTGTGCCAAATTTCATGATTTTAGCTCAAGCCATAACTACAAAATCACGTGGACAGACAAATAAATATATATACCTACCTCAACATAATAAATATATCACATTAGACAAATTATATATATATATATATATATATATATATATATATATATATATATATATATATATATATATATATATATATATATATATATATATATATAATATATCCACTTAAGAACTGTGTATGTCCCTTGTTAAGTTCCGAGATACAGACAATCTTAGGTTATTTATTTGAAATTAGTTAATAAATCTGATTGAAGTGAGCCAATGTACTGCTATTGGGGTATAAAATTTCACATCTTTTTTTCTTTGCTACGTGTGTACCTTTGAAACAGCCGGACTTGGAAAATTTGCCACATGAATGATATGATTATCCTTAAAATATTTCATTACAAGTCAAAAATAATTAATTCTTGTTCATATGTAAATTATTTTTTGATCCAATATTTTCTGTTATTCTTTAACATATATTTCCTTTGTGTTTAACACACCATTTTTGTTCATAATATTAAGAAAGGAAATATTTCCCTCTGCAAAGTTATTAAATTTATTAATATAATTTTAAGTTTAAAATTAAATTTATTAATGTAATTAACATTACTATTCCACAATTCATATCTTGGGACAGATGCAAATATTAGTTGGCGTGCAACATTTAGGTTTTTCATTAATTATCATAAACAACGGATATCGGTTTATGTTATAAAGGTCATTTAAATCAGCAAATATGGCTTTCCAAAGTTTAAAAAATCTGGCAACACCGCACATTTAGTCGAACGTGGAACGTTTTTTGCGAGGTTTTACATATTTACACTTTTCTTTTAACGAGATGTTTATTTACTGGAAAAACACTTTTTTTTTCTAATTTATTAGGGCTTTTTTTGTAATTAAAAAATAATTGCCCTTACCACAAAATTAAACTGAATATCCATTTTAAGAACACAAATTATTATATTTTAAAACAGCACTTTTTTTATTTTGCTTAAAAAATAAGATTTCTCCGTTGCACACATCCCGTTTTTAAAATTCTCTGTTACGCCTTCACTATGGTGTCCTAAATGGATGTAGCCGTCGTGGAAATCTTTCACGGTAAATTTGTCCTGCTAGATTAGCATTTTGGTTTGCCTCGCCGTAAATTAATAACATATCGGCATATTTACGATTTAAAAACGTTTTGACCTACAACGGACAAACATATCGCCACCAGTTCGCACAATGCACGACTACACGAGGCTTTTGGATAGCGCTGTTGCCAATTGTTTTTTAAATTTTTAACTGGGGGATTTTTTTTAATTTATAGATTAAAACGTTTAAAATTTAGTTTATTATATTAGCAAATAGATAATCTACTGATAAGCGATTAAGGCGAAAATTTCAATTATTAAGCTTTTCAGCAATAATTGCTTTCAAACTTTGATATCCTTAAGACAAAAATCTGTCAAGTTTTGACACATATGTCATATAAACTTTTTGAGTTCCACTATCGCCCATTAAAATCGTGAGAATCATACTTTTTACACCTTGTATAAATATCCCTAATTAATAATTGTTTGTATTTCGACATTACTTACATACTATTTTAATGTACCTATTACCTACGTCATACCCAAATCGGCCGCATAATATTAAAGGCATTTTTTTAGTTCTCAGTGTTACACTGCTAGTTTTTAAATTATTTTGTTTTTCTTGTTAGTCTTGTCATTACCATTGTCTTCAAGCTGAATATGTATTTTCTTGCTACAAGATTTACAAGCAGAAATATTAATTTTACTACTTTCCATCTCACATACTTTTAGTTTTAACTCTTTTACTTTACTCATAAAATTCATTTTCCTTACTTAAAGTTTCAATGGAGGTTTTCATACTATTGGTAAGACTCTTTAGTTTACTCATTTCTTTTCTGCATTGCTTTCTTAATTTTAAGTTCCAATTAACCACCTTTTCCTTTATATTTAGACAAATTCTTTTTAAGGTTATTAATATAATTAATTCTCTTGTTTTCATTATAAACATTTTCTGGGTAATAACTAGAATTTGTCTGCGTTTCAATATCTATCAATGTCTTTACTAAAATAATGTTCAGTCTTTACACCCGCACTACAACTATTAAATTCAGTCTGAATGTATATGTGTTTTTGAATAATAGATCTTTTCTGTGTTGACCTATTCACTGTAATAACTTATTGTGCTTTACTTCTACGTTTTCTGCAAGTTTCTGATTTATTTTAGCTAATCTTTTCATTTTCCTTCACTTTTTTTTCCTCAGAGATAGCAGCATCCTCAGCAAATGTGACAGAAGTTTTCTTCAATCTATTCTTCTCATCTAGTTCCGATTTTGAGTCTTTGATTATGTTTCTTAAATCGTCAACAACATTTAAGTCTTCATTGGTCACTCCCTCTGCACAGGCCTTTAAGCACCATATTATATTACTCCTTATTTCTACCTGTCCGTTGTTTTTCAGACAGCTTGGATGAAAAACGTTTTTACATATCAAGCAGTACCAATTTGGTTGGTCCTTTGTTTTGCAACATTTAAAAGAGGTAGCCATAATTATATTTCGTTATCTATTCAGCCCTTACACAAATAGTTTAACGGATTCTTCAAAAATGTAGAGTTCAGTCCTGTCTTTTTCCCCACTTACCCGAATATGATCAGCAGAAGTAAACATGAATTTTTACAGCAGATAAAAACTGACCGCAATCACCTTAATAAACAAATTTTGGGATTTCTTGATAAGATGAGAACATGGTCTTGACCTCTTTTTTTACTTCCAATTTAATTTGGGCACAATTGTTATATTGATTTAAAACTTTAACGTTTACGAAAACAGCACTCTTCACCAGTTACAACCATACCAAATTCAAGTGAACTACATCACTTAATCCAAAAAAAAACTTTAAAAAATTGCTGTGTTGCAAATTACTCTACCGACCGCACTGAAGATATCTAACAAATCCTCTATCCTATCCCATCCTCGCATATATCTTCGACTTGCTTAGAGTGCCGAACGCGTAGCAGTTTATCAGCTCTGCACTGTAGTTGATCATACATTTTTATTTATTTTGCTACGTTCGACCGATTTCAAAGCTGATCGTCAGTCGAGCACTAAACCTAGCCTTATAGTAGGCACGAGATTAAAAGAGTTTAGCACTAATAGATATTTATTTTTTCTTTTGTTCTCTTTAATAAATTTAATATTAAAGTTTCTAGCTAGAAAAATTAACTCTCCTTCATTAAATATCCATGTTAATGCGTCTTCCAATTTTTCCATGAACGTTTTTATGTCTTCAGTTGGTGATCTGTAAGGAAGATATTTGTTATTTCTGTGTTTAGTATTTGACATAATACTATAAACCAATATTTTTTTGAAAACATTTGTATTTTATATTTTATGTTATGTTCCAAATGGATGGCAGATGCACCATGCTGACATTCGCGGCAAAACATCAAGGTTAATTTAAAAATCTTTTTAGCAATACCTTCCAACTGTCTACCTGTTCTTTAGATTTTCAGTGCTCGAAGACCTATAACAGCTCAGGATGATTCTTTAACATTTTACTGATTACTGCCGGTTTTGCTGTATTATGCTTGTCTTATTGTTTTAAAATGTTCCATCTTTGGATCCATTTAAAATAGTCTTTTATCTTTTATTTAAAAAAAAACCTGTATCGTTTACCAACTGACCTTCATTGGAACCCTCAATGGCTATCAGCTGTGCGGTTGAAAGGTGGAATTATATGGGCGAAAAAATGTGTCCATGCGCTGTGACGCTAGACATCATTTTTAAATTTTAGGGTACTAGTTTGGGGGCAAAACGAACTAGCTGGTGGATTTTTTTTACACATTTGTTATTATCTAAAAGCGTGTTTGGTTTATTTGTTAATATCTTCTTTTTGTAGTTTCGTTTCATCTTGGTATCGCCTAAAATCATAGTAGAGACTTCAATACGTTGCCATTATTACTGCTTCGTCAATCGTGCAATCTGGGCGGTAGTGTAGGGTAAAGGTTGATTTTTATTAAATAAAAAAAAAAAATCAAAAAAGCGCAAAATGATTTTTTTATTTTGTTTTTTGTTTTGTTTTATTAAAAATTGTAATCATCTTACTTTCTTTAAACCATTACAGATTATAGGGATAGAACTTATCGGCAATTGTTGCCGTTTATAGGAATCGTATTGTATCGGAAAAAAAATTTGCCTTTTTAGTGCATAAATTTAATGAAAATAAATAATTAATGAAATACTTTATTAAACAAAATAAAAGTTTTTATTCTAAAGGTAACATTTTTACTAAAAAAGTAAAACAACTCCTTACATTACTAACAAATATACCTAATGTAGCAGGTAGCAGGTACTAAATACATTATATACCTAATACTTAAAATGTAATTTCTTGATATTATAATGCAAAAACACCAACATTTTAGCCCTATCTGCATTTAATCTATTTCTTTTAGGCTCGTAAATATTACCTAATTCACTAAAAAGTTGTTCACTTGGCACACTGGACACACAGTAGTACTGGTCTCGAAAGCCGAAGTAGAGGCAATGCTGTCAAAAGTTTCCCAAAATGTATTTTGCTTATTGTGTCAATCTCTTAAGGGAATATTATCTTCACCATCCGAAGATTCTGGATCGACTTCAGCTACTGTATATTTCCTTTTTATTATATTTTTAATACAAAATAATGTTTGTTCTTTAGTATCTGTTGGGCGAAAATGCATTTGAAATCTAGGGTCTAAGAATGTGGCAACATACAGATTTTCTCGTTGAAATAACATATCACCAAGTCTTCTCTCTAAACTTGTTAAAGGTTCGTTCTTTAATGTACCTACACCAGCAAAGTTTGGTCCCTCTTTAGATAAATATTCTGTTAGTTGTTAGCTGTTGTTAATTACGACTAAGGGAATCACTTCAGAAATGCAACATTGTTCTTTACTTGTGGTTTTTGTTATTTCTTCAAATGGCCTTAAAATATTAAGGATGCTTTTTACCAATTCCCATTCAGAGTAAGTTAGGTTGGTGAGAACATCATTATTGCAAGTATATAAACTCATTGCTTCTTTTTGTTCCAATATACGCTTAAGTATATAGTAAGTAGAATTCTAACGCGTCTGAATATCCTGAATTAACTTCTTCTTTTTTTTAATTCAACTGGTTTTGAAATTGTTCAAGTTTACCACATGCCAATTGAGAATGACTGAAATGTCCCACGATTTTCCGAGATTTTGCGATTACATCATAGTTAGTTAAAGTGTATGAACAAAACTTGGTTCGTAGTTTATATTGACTTCTTGCATTGCTTTTTTCATATTGGCGGCGTTATTAGCAATTACGGCATGAAAATCATTTATAGCCAGATTCCACCCATTAAGCATTTCTGTTAAACACCTGGCAATGCTTTCACCACTATGAGTTCCCGGAAAACCTTTTGTGTTTAAAACTTAGGCGCATTGCGTTCCATTGCTGATCCAATGTTCAGTTAGAGAGATAAATGCGTTATTGCTTTTACTGGTCCACACAGTCAGTGTCATATGATATTTTTCCAGATCTTGCTTCAATATTCTTTTGCAGAGTCCCTTTACATTGTTCGTAAATATTAGGTAAAACTGTTTCTCTGTAGTTTTCTGAAGGCTGTACTTACCAATATCAGTAACAATTAAAAATGGCTGACTATCAACTGCAATCATTTCTACAATTAGTTTGTGATACTCTTGCTTTTTTGCTATTTATGTCCCATAAATTTTTTAATGCAAAATATTCCACAATATCAGATTGAGTAGAATTGCCCTTTGGGGCTGTCAAATTCTGTGTAGATTCGTTGGCCCCCTCAACATCTGAAAATAAAGAACAAAATAATTTATCTTAACCGAAAATAAATCAATTGTCGGACCCAGTGTATGGTGGGGTCATTTAAGTGTGCAGCATATGGTATTTTTTTAAATAATGGCGCAACTAAAACAGGTATTGCCTACAGTTAATGCATGTTCGATAATTATTCAGGTGAATTATTTTAAGTAAAACAATACAGAGTAAGTAAAACAAATACAGGGTCCTGCAATAGTGGGTCAGGCATCTATAACTCTCTTATTGACATACAAAAGTGTTGCATACAAAAGTTGCAGTAGTGAAAGTAAAATTCATTTTTACCTACATTAATTTAACCGTTTTCCTGCTGTAATTATTCAAAGGGAGAACATGCAATTATTGTTTCTAGCTCGAAAACAGTTGATTTTTTTCCGGAGGACATGTTTTGGTATTTAGGCATACCTTTTAATTAAAAACAATTGCAAAATACTCTAAAAAATTAGAGTATTTTGCAGATTTTGCACCTAAAATTAATATCAAACATGCATCAACTTTTGGCAATATTTGTATTTTGATTGTGCAATTACTATAACACACTGTATTAAATTTAAAATATTTAATGAATAAGTAAACTAAAACCAACTTACCTTTTCTTGTAACATTGCGAAATTTATTATCGTAATACTTTTCCAAATGTGTTTTTAAGTTTGAAGTGTTCGCATGTCTTCCTCTTCCACACAAAGAGATTGTCCTTTTACAGATATTACACGTCGCTTTTTCGTTTTCAGATTTATCTGTCTGCAACTTCTCAAAATGTCTCCAAAAGATGCTCCTTTTACCTTTGTCATCATTACTTTTAATTTTTTTTATTTTTCGCTTTTTTACTACTACCCTGTCTAAAATAATCTGCAATCGTTCTCTTTGTACCAGCGCCCGTTTTCGCTTCCATTCGATTTAAACTTAAGTTAAAACGCCGTGTTTTAAAGCACTACAGAATACAGAATGTAAGGGGCTTCCCCGAAATCCGAAATCTTACCCACTACCAATTACAAACTTTTCCTGCAACGGAATTATAAAACGGTACTTCCCCGTACTTCACAAACGTTTTCCCGCAACGTTTTCTCGTATAAAACGGGACTTCCCCGGTTTTCGCTTCGGTCGTGTATAAATAGATGGCGTTATGTTTGCCGATACGATATATCGGTATATTGGCACGTAAATATCGGTATCGGCCGATATATCATTTCATTATTTTAATTCCACTGTCAAAAATATTATTATATATAATTATTTTTCTATCTATAAATTGCCATTACCAAATATGACATTGACATGGTCGAATACATTTTCATGTCACATGATCTTGAAACAAGAGAAGCTGTTGGATTTTTAGCTCAGCTTTGTGAATTTGTTTATTTAAAAAATAAAGTTCTAGAGCTTCAAGCTGTTTACTGTGAAATTAATAAATTTTCTTGTTAGCTGACATGAATATTGTAGGCTTTTTAGTTTAATCTGGAGCAAACAAATTTGCTTAAAACGATCTGAAATGAATTAAAGAAACGCGTAGAGATTTTCTCTTTTTGCTCTAAATAAATTAACAAAAAAATTTAAAGCAAAAATATTTAACATTGCAGCTTAGCCAATGTCTCACGTAACGCACGTATTTTTTTAGAACCTACTTAAGGAAGTGGAAGTAAATAGTTGAAATTTTTTCTGGGGCGTTAAACGAAGCCTATAAATGGCTAATTGAAAAAAACTGTACGGCAGTTTTATGTTAAAACGAGCTAAATAAGGGTAAAAAGCGATGAAAAGAAATTCAAGTAATAACTCTTAGTTGACAATACGTAATAACCGAAAGGTTAAGTACCAATTAACAAATGAAGACAATGGAAGTTAAGATGTTAGTGTTGTTGAAACCATAACATTGCCCGACACCTTCAATTTTCATTGTGTCTCAAACTGTAGCAAGCCGGTTAAAAAACTAATTTGGCCAAAAAAATGTGTATTATTTAACATTTTGGTAATTTAGAAAGTAAAATTAGGCGTGTTATTGGTTTATTACCAAAAATATGGATTTGGTTAGTTTTGCTACTACATCATCTGCCTTGAGTTTCATAACACTCATTTCAGACTGGTTAGACTAGAAAATATTCGCCGACGCGACGGTACCCACATCCACAACTTTTGAGTCGACCCAAAAAAAGAAAAAAACAACCGCTTTGTGGGTGGTTTCGCAATGCGAACATCCACAGCTGAAAAGCATGGGAGCAAAGGCAATTTTTGCTACTGATTCGAGCTTTAGATGCATTACCAACTCAGAAGTAAAAAAGGCTATTTAGGTATTAAGACCTAGTTATGCCATCACGAAAAGCGGTAGCAACAAGCCTTTTAAAAAAATATACAGGGTAAGTCTGTGAAGTGGGACCCCCCTTTATTCCTTTAAATATTCAAATTGGAAAAATATGTTTTATACAAAAATATTTTAGTTTTTGCTGCTCTATATTTTGCGAACAACGTTATGTATACAGGGTGTATCAAAAAGCCTGTACAAGGACAAAGTTATTTTTTTAAATGACTCCCTATATTTTTTGTTACATTTTTGTTTTCTACATAAAATTCTAGATATTTTTTATCTGGCATACCATATCCCTTTATTCAATTGTTTACAAGAAATTCTCATTTAAATACAAATTTAGAATGAAATAATCCGCTCATCTCTCAATGTTGTTTTACGTTTCTATGGTTTTAGTAAAGTGACAAAACAGCCATAGTAATAATTAATAAGTAATTAGATATCACATGATGAGTAAAAATAGGTAAAACCTTAAACAAGAAAAAAACGATTAAAATATATTTTTTCAGATTAATAAAACTGTCATTATGACATTTTTATTAATCTCTATAGCATATATGGTTATTATGCAACTCTCAAAAAACCGCTAAAACCATAGAAACGTTAAACAACATTAAAAGATGAGCGGATTTTTCCCTTCTAAATTTGTATTTAAATGCGAATATCTCGTAAACAGTTGAATATAGGGATATGATATGCTAAATAAAAAATATCTAGAATTTTATGCAGAAAACAAAAATGTAAGAAAAAATATGGGGAGCCATTTAAAAAAATGAACTTTGTTCTTGTACGGACTTTTTGATACACCCTGTATACATAACGTTGTTTGCAAAATATAGAGCAGAAAAAAACAAAATATTTTTGTATAAAACATTTTTTCCAATTTGAATAGTTAAAGCAATAAACGGGGGGTCTCACTTCACAGACTTACCCTGTATATTTATAAGAAAAAAAAACAAAATATCGGTATATTGGCACGTAAATATCGGTATCGGCCGATATATCGTATCATTATTTTAATTCCACTGTCAAAAATATTATTATATATAATTATTTTTCTATCTATAAATTGCCATTACCAAATATGACATTGACATGGTCGAATAAATTTTCATGTCACATGATTTTGAAACAAGAGAAGCTGTTGGATTGTTTGTGAATTTGTTTATTTAAAAAATACAGTTCTAGAGCTTCAAGCTGTTTACTGTGAAATTAATAAATTTTCTTGTTAGCTGACATGAATATTGATAGTCTTTTTAGTTTAATCTGGAGCAAACAAATTTGCTTAAAACGATCTGAAATGAATTAAAGAAACGCGTAGAGATTTTCTCTTTTTGCTCTAAATAAATTAACAAAAAAATCTAAAGCAAAAATATTTAACATTGCAGCTTAGCCAATGTCTCACGTAACGCACGTATTTTTTTGGAACCTACTTAAGGAAGTGGAAGTAAATAGTTGTAATTTTTTCTGGGGCGTTAAACGAAGCCTATAAATGGCTAATTGAAAAAAACTGTACGGCAGTTTTATGTTAAAACGAGCTAAATAAGGGTAAAAAGCGATGAAAAGAAATTCAAGTAATAACTCTTAGTTGACAATACATAATAACCGAAAGGTTAAGTACCAATTAACAAATGAAGACAATGGAAGTTAAGATGTTAGTGTTGTTGAAACCATAACATTGCCCGACACCTTCAATTTTCATTGTGTCTCAAACTGTAGCAAGCCGGTTAAAAAACTAATTTGTCCAAAAAATGTGTATTATTTAACATTTTGGTAATTTAGAAAGTAAAATTATGCGTGTTATTGGTTTATTACCAAAAATATGGATTTGGTTAGTTTTGCTACTACATCATCTGCCTTGAGTTTCATAACACTCATTTCAGACTGGTTAGACTAGAAAATATTCGCCGACGCGACGGTACCCACATCCACAACTTTTGAGTCGACCCAAAAAAAGAAAAAAACAACCGCTTTGTGGGTGGTTTCGTAATGCGAACATCCACAGCTGAAAAGCATGGGAGCAAAGGCAATTTTTGCTACTGATTCGAGCTTTAGATGCATTACCAACTCAGAAGTAAAAAAGGATATTTAGGTATTAAGACCTAGTTATGCCATCACGAAAAGCGGTAGCAACAAGCCTTTTAAAAAAAAATATATATATAAGAAAAAAAACAAAATGTGGTTCTTCTTTGTTAGGACAGTGAATATGTCCATAACGAGACAGTAATATATGCAGCAGTATTGATACTTCATGAAAATACTTTTGAATGAAATAGTTTGTTACTTAATTTCTTGTGTTAATTAAAATATCAGTGCACAGTAAAATCTTTTGTAATCCTTTTAAACGTATGATATTTCGACCGAAATAAAAACGCAAATGGAATACAGTTGTTGTTATTACAAAGCAATCAGCCGGAAAACGCAAAACAGCTACCAATAATAAAACAGTTCCTATACGCAATTATCTTTCCAGTGTTAGTAAACCGATTATTCAGCACTTTTGGCTTTGTATACTCGGATATTAGGAACATGATGGGGAACGAAAAGGAGAAAAATTAGTACTTTTGCTTAAACTTTATAATGAAACCGAAAACAAAAACATAAAGTTTATATTATGCGCATTATTATTAGTTTTTTAGAGCGTTGCGCTCTACTTTTGATTATTTAGAATATTTTTTTATATTATGTTGTGTTATTGCTGCGAATTTAAAAAAGTTTAAATTAATTAAATTTAATTTGTTAAGTAATAATTTAAATCACTTGATATAAATCAGCCCAACTCTAAAATGTGGTGAAAACATTAAAACCATCATAACTTTTATTTTACGTTTTAATTTTAAGGTAATAAATAGAGAAATTAGTTTTTAGCAAGTTTTTATAGCTCTACTTTTACTACACATTGATTATAAAGTTGATGTAATATAGAATGCATTTTCTGTTAGAGTTATAACTAATAAAACATTACATCCAGATTTAATAGACGAATTGGGTTTTATAGGGCCACCACAAGAACAAGCCCAACGCCAACAGCCAGAAATAAGGGAACATCCTCAACAGCCGCAACAGGGTGAAAGGGGTCCTCAACAAGGGTAAAACAACTTTAGTTATTAGTTTTTTTGCTAGGTTTATATTACTTCAGATTTATGCTTTGTCAACTTACCACCTGCTTTTATGGTACCCACACACATTCCGGGGATCCTCGGCGGATAAACTGCGCAGGCCTACCCTCAGGGATTTCCTGAATACACCGGGCGCTACACACGCTCAGGAATTTCTTCTTTTTAGTCCAATTTCTTATAATACTTGTAGTGGTAGGCATGGCGTCATCAAACGATTGTCTTGCTATTCTTGGGCTTATTAGCAATAAGGTGTCGTAAACCAGGCGTGAAAAAGCGTGTCTATAGAGAGATATGATGTAAAAAAATGGCTAAAAAAAGAATGCACTTTCCCATTTTTTTATTCTATCATAATACCTGTCAAATGCACAATTCAGATTTATAACTAGCAATAAATTCTTAAAATATTCGGGACCTGTTTATCCGAAAATTGCAATTAATAAATAAAAAGCGAGATGCCATGGCAGGCGTAAAAACTACAACTGTCAGAAATGGACACACATACTCCTATTGGCCTATACAGTTTTTGCCTACACAGAATTATCAAATGGTTTTTCAATTCTTAATTCGGCGTCCTGCAGAATTCAATAAATCTGCGGCTTTGACACACACACGCACGCACGTACACACACACACACACACACACACACACACACACACACACACACACACACACACACACACTCCGGAAATCACTAAGACCAGAACTGCGCAGTTTTTCCTCTTGAGGATTTCAAAAACGTTTGTGGGTACTTTTAGGCAGTAAATTACTTTACTGCCTAATTACTTTCAGATCTTCTACTAAATTCATCTGCTGTATATACCGGTCCCCGTCTGACAATTCCTACAACGAGTTCTTTGATTTTCTTTCAATAAAGATCGACAATATTATTTCCCAGTTTCCATTGGCCGAAGTAATCGTCCTCGGGGATTTTAATGTTCATAATAAGGATTGGCTAGGCTCCACAAAAACTGATACACAAGGCAGAGCAGCAGAAAATTTCGCAATCAGCAACTCGCTCACCAATCTAATTATGGAACCTACCTACTTTCCTAGGGTTCCCACCCATAATTCTAACCCCCTAGATCTGTTTCTTACTTCCACCCCCGAACTCTATCAAGCATCAGTAACTGCTCCCCTTGGTCGCTCTGACCATGGTTTGGTCACCGTATCGTACTCCACTCATTTTGAGGCAACTGAAAGCATGCCGCCACGAACCATCTGGCACTACAATTCGGCCGACTGGGATGGTCTAAGAGATTTCTTTGCCAGCTACCCTTGGAATCCTACCTGCTTTTCTACTCACGATCCTTCAGAAATATGTAAACAAATTACCGAAACAATTCAACTAGGCATTGAGACCTATATTCCCCACACTAAAAAGAACCCCATAACTTCAAATCACAAACCGTGGTTTTCTGAATCCTGTGACAAAGCCAGACTTTTAAAACTTCAAGCCCACAAAAAGTTTCTTCAAAACCCCAGTCCCGAAAATCGACAGGCTAGCATCGAAGCCAGAAATCAGTATAATCAGACCATCTCAGAAGCAAAAGACCGTTTTAACAATCGAATAAAAGATAAAGTTCTCTCTTGCTCAAATGGCAGTAAAGCTTTTTGGTCCTTTGCCAAAAATATTAGTCAGAACTTTTGCACAAATTATTTTCCACCCCTAATCTCTGAAGATGGAATAGACTCTACCTCCAAAGGAAAAGCCGAAGTATTTGCCAAACAATTTGCTGCCAATTCTACGCTTGATCCTCCTATTAATCTTCCTCTTCCAACAGTTGTCCCTGTTTCTCATAAAATGTCCGATATAATTTTTAAAGTCAAACAGATCAAGCGTATTCTTTCTTCTCTTAATACTAAAAATCGTCTGGGCTGGATGGCATACCAGCAATCGTCTTTAAAAAATGTGCTCCCGAGCTTGCACCCATCTTAACTCGCCTCTTTCGAATCTCTTACGACACGGGCATTTTCCCGGAGAGTTGGAAAGCTGCACGTGTGCAACCTGTCCCCAAAAAAGGATCCAAAAGTCTCCCTTCTAACTATAGACCTATATCTCTTCTTTCAGTTGTTTGCAAGGTAATGGAAAAATTCATTAATTCCCAAATCTTAAAGTATCTGGAAAAACATAAGATCTTACATGATAGACAATATGGATTCCGTCACAGTAGATCCACAGCTGATCTTCTTTCCTTTGTCTCACACAACTGGAACAAGTCCTTTGAGTTTCTTGATGAATCCCAGATCGTTGCTCTTGACATATCCAAAGCTTTCGATCAGGTCTGGCATGATGGGCTTCTTAACAAACTTCCTTCTTACGGTCTTCCACCTAAGCTTTGCTCTTGGCTTTCCAGTTTCCTTTCTAATCGACGTATGTCAGTTAGTGTAGATGGTCATTCCTCCAGCTTCTACCAAATTAATGCTGGGGTGCCCCAGGGCTCAGTGCTGGCACCCACACTGTTTCTTCTACACATTAACGATCTTCTCTCTTCCACAATCAATCCCATTCATAGTTTTGCTGACGATAGTACCCTTCACTCTAGTATTCAATTTCTTAAGCCACCGTGTAATTCTGATTTGGAAAACAAGCGCAGGTCAATGCAAATATCTCTTTCACAAGACCTCAAACTTATCTTGGATTGGGGCGCCAAAAATCGTGTTCAGTTTAATGCCTCAAAAACACAGTCATGTTCGCTGTCGCAAAAAAAGTCTGCGAATCCTCATCCCTTACATATGAACGGCCAAGTTCTGCAGAACAAAGAGTCGTTTAATCTAGTCGGCGTTACTTTTGAGAATAACCTCAACTGGCACAAACACATTTCATCCATAGCTTCGGCAGCTTCAAAAAAGATTGGATTCCTCTTTCGAGCCAGAAAATATTTCTCTTCTTCCAATCTGTACACTCTGTATGTATCCCAAATCAGACCGTCTTTGGAATATTGTTCTCATGTCTGGGGAATGGCGTCCCCTACAACACTTAGCATTCTGGACTCCATTCAAAAAAGAGCTGTTCGTCTTATTAATGATCCAACGCTCACAGAAAGGCTTCCTCTTCTTGCCCATCGTCGAGCTGTAGGGGATCTGTCGCTCTTCTATAGGTATTTTCACGGCTTCTGCTCAGAGGAATTGGCCAGTATTATTCCTTCTCTGGCAGCTCCCAACAGAGCAACACGTAGTGCAACTTTTATGCATCCTTTTACAGTTCAGTTAGAGAGGCCCCGAACTTCCCGCTTTCTTCGTTCCTAGAGTGTCAAGACTATGGAACCTGCTGCCCGCAGATGTTTTTCCTTCTCCTCCCAATCTCCAAAAATTTAAGTCCCGTGTGAACAAACTCCCTCTCACCACACTGAAGACACCCACGGTACGTTAGTACTTAGGCATCAGCCCTCGTGGACTGTCCCAAGATAAAAAAAATCTATTTGTTATTCACTATACACTCACCATAGTCTCACTTATGAAATCTATAAGGCGGCGAAATGCGGTTCTGAAAAGTACTGTGTTTAGGTTTCGCTATCTGTGCTGTCTAAGTGACGAACACCCTAATAATTTCGTAGATTAAGTTATACAAAGACCTATTTATGTTATATCGTTTATTTCTTTTGGTTTCAAGGAATAACAGATTAAAAGTGTTAGACAACGTTATGGTTTCAGTAACACTAACATTTTGGACTTCCATTGTCTTTATTTGTTAATTGATACACAACGTTTCGGTTAGTGATGTATCTCCAACCGTTTTCAAGTAATAACTGAGAGAGTTATCACTTGAAAACGGTTGGAGATACATCACTAACCGAAACGTTGTGTATCAATTAACAAATAAAGTCAATGGAAGTCTAAGATTTTAGTGTTATTGAATAACAGATTAGTTCAAAGGTTTAGGTTATTTTCTTTATTTGTGTTTAATTTCTGATCAGATTTAAGAATAAATAGAAAAAAAAATCACCAAGCAGAAACCTTTATTTTACAGGGTGTCCCAACTCTATCTATACACTAAATACCTCTGCCCCTGTACATAATACAGAAAAAAACTTAAGAAAAAAAATGTGTGTTTGGTAACACTAATTTTATTAACAGTATTGTTAATTATACAGGGTGTCTCAAAAACAGAGTTTTCATTGTTAAGTACGTTTTTTTTTAAATAAAACGCCCTGTATATTTAATCTAATTTTGACTGTACATTTAATTCTACATCCAAAATTAATACACTATACGTCAATTATTGCTGGTTTTTGAGATAACTAAGTAACTAATAAAGAGCCTAAATTGGTCACTCTGACACCAAAAGAAATATTTTAAAATAATTATGACAGAAAATAGTACTAAAACACGGTCAGCAGTTTAAACATTTAGTATAGGATGTTATAATAATTCTTTTTTTTTTTAATCGTTGTTAATAATTATCACATGAGTAAATTAGATAATGCTACAATTATAGGTGGTTATCTCTAAAAAATAGCAATAACTGATGATTGTGTTATATACATGTTTGATGTAGAATTGAATAGAGTCAAAATTTGGCAAAATATACAGGCCGTTCCATTTAAAAAACGTACGTAAGAATAATATATATATATATATATATATATATATATATATATATATATATATATATATATATATATATATATATATATATATATATATATATATATATATATATATATATATATATATATATATATATATATATATATATATATATATATATATATATATATATATTATTATATATATATATATATATATCGCAGGTAAAGTTAAATGCGAAGTTACCTCAGCGTTATATATAAGCTGTTAGATATAGCTAGCACTTACACACCTCAGGCAATGTTGCCACATATTTCGAGGTGGCAAAGATATATGTAGATATATTACAAACACAATGTTTGTATATTTCGAGTAACTTTTAAGGCAAGTATAAAAAAAATAAAAAACTTTTAGACTTATGAAGAAACATTTTTATTTTTAGGTTTAGTACGTTAACCTGACAACTAGCATTTCTTTAATTTTTTTTTATTTCTATTTTTTATTAAATGTTAGATTTTTGATTTTATAACCAAAATGCTTCTTTTTATTCCCGATTCATTTATAAGACTTTTATTTCTGGAAATAAAGGGTACACCTTATTTTTAATTTGAGTAGCAAAAGCTTCTGTCAACATTTTAATTTAGAAACTACAAAAAAAACTCATCATATTAAAAGTGCCTTAATCGCACAGCCTTTCATGTATTCTTACAAATGTTTGCCTATTTGGTGCAAGGCAATGAGGGTACCTCTCTTGATAAATGTGTCTAGCCGCTCTTAAATTTCCTTGGGCCATTCCATAAACAAAATGCATATCGGCCTTTTCTGTGTTTGTAAATTAAACCATTTTATAAAATTTAACTAATTTTACAGCTTAAACTCGTAAAAACACTTTAAATTACCATCTTGTAACATAAACCAAACTCACTGTTTAAAGTTATGGCGGCTGTCAAATTTCTTTAAAGATTTTTTTTTCCGTCCATGGCACTCTTTTTTTTTATTTCTTTCAAACGATTACAGTATTATTGCTCGCATACCTATTTTTTAAATTTTTCTCGAAAACAGTTAATCTGAGGGAAAAAAGTGAAGAGATGACTTTTGTGTAGTTTTTAATTGGTTAGTCTTAAAATCAGGTCAAATTAAAAAAAAAATAGTGTGTTACTAAATTTTTTTAAAATTAAAGCTCGAGCGTTACCCCTGTGCACGCCACTGGCAAAATGAGAGAAAAAAACTTTAGCTTAAAATATTGCTCTGTACACACTTAAAACTGTTACCAAATTTCAACGTTATTCTAATTTGCGTCGTTTAGTTATTTAGGAAAAACTTATATTTTCTAAATATTTTAACACCCTGTATCAAAAAAAAAAAAAAAAACAAAGCTGTTTAGGACATATGTTTATATGAACTATTTGTCTTAAAATAGGGTAAGGAATATCCTCCTGAAGTTTGGCCACATACTTTATTAACACCCTGTATAACTTCTAGGCAACAAAGAAAACAAAAAGGTGGTCCTCCACCACAGGAGCACCGTCAGCCACCTCCACAACAAAGAGGTGGTCCTCCACCACAGGAGCACCGTCAGCCACCTCCACAACAAAGAGGTGGTCCTCCACCACAGGAGCACCGTCAGCCACCTCCACAACACAGAGGTGGTCCTCCACCACAGGAGCACCGTCAGCCACCTCCACAACACAGAGGTGGTCCTCCACCACAGGAGCACCGTCAGCCACCTCCACAACACAGAGGTGGTCCACCTCAACAGCACCGTCAGCAATCACAACAACAATATGGACAGCCTTGGCAGCAACCACCTCAGCCGCAACAACAGCAGCGTGGCCCAGCTTGGGGTGGTCAACAGGTATTTTTGGTATTTAAGCACAGATTGCCTACATATAGTTTGTTTTGTAGGATTTATTTAAAAAAAATCTATTTGGCTTAATAGTAATTTTTCTTCCTAATATAGAAAGTGTATTTTTTTATATTATGAAGTACTGATTCGACCTTGCATAAGATACGAAAATAACTTTTTTTTAAAGTATTAAAAAATGTATTTATTATCTTAAAGGAAAAAAAATGCCCATTAAATCATAAAAAAAATGGGCTACATTTGTTTATATTACGCAATTTTGTAATGGGTCTTTTTTCAATTATAGGTTTTTTATAAAGTAGAAATTTTGTCACAAAACGTTGCGTTCCTCTAATTAGTTTCTAAATAGGATGCTATTATATACTAAACAAAACATTTAAATATAATGGAAATAGTAAACTCTGGATTTTTATTTATTTTGCAACAGAGCATGACAATCAATTGTTTTCTTAAATATTTTATGCAGAATGAGCCCACTTATACTGTAAAGGTTATACTTAACATCTAAGTGAAGAGCAGTTAGGCATTGCTTAAAACTTCCATCATTCGTTTTTTAAAATGACAGCCCATGGGAGCCAATTAAACGGATGGTGTCTATAGACTGAACCATTAGCAGTCATCCAACAATAAAAAAAGTCCTAGATTATTTAATTGCTTGCTCTATCGAATTGTTACGTAGTAAACTAATAATTACAAATAGCGGACCCCTATTAGGTTTGTTCCAACAAGCATCCGCTATCATTTCGAAGCCGTTTTTGAATTGTTTTTTGGTGCGCTTCGACTCATGCGCGGACTTAAAATAGTTTCGTGACGGTGCAAAAAGTAACAAACGTTGGATCGCTTTGCGGATCGTTTTCGGGACTGTTAAATCAAAAGGTCATATATCTTTGCATTGTTTGTTTTGAAAATATAACCCTACTTTTCTACTTATTTTTTTTTTGTGATCAAAGTTAGCAAATATCACTCATAATACCGTCACTAATCATTAAAAATAATTAAATTCAATGGTGGGTTTAGAAGGTGTAAAAATTAATGCTTTTGAATGATTAACCAAGCAAGGAAATATGAAATGCTAAAGCACGATCCACGCAAGTCGCTAAATAACAGTAAACATATGAAGAATGAAACGTGAAACAGCTATTAAAAATTAAAAATCCAGTGCCAAGATGCTCAATGCGCAAGTCAACCCAAACAGTTTTCAATTTAGGCCATGTATCGGAATTACCGTTCTGAAACCGTAACATAAACGATCCCAAGTTATGTTGGTACACAAACAGGATCGTCCGATAATCGTCACGTCTCTGTTGAAACGCACTTTATTCAATGCGCATGAGCGTGATGGTTCGGTGACGGTTTTTCGACGTGTTGGAACAAACCTATTAATTACTATATTATTTCTTTCTAAGATTGTAAGTAAAACACCACAAAATATAGTACCCGTTCTGCCAAAACTGGAAATTTTTATGTTTTTTTTTAATTTGATAGTAGTAATACAGATTCCATATTTTCTTAAAAAGAATTAAGCTATTTATCGGTAAAAAACACCTTACAAGTGTTTCGCATACCATAGCCGTGGTTTATTTCCAGACAAATAATTAATTAAACGACAAACATCTGTATCCGGAAAATAATTTACAAATATACGTTACATGTACCGGGTGTCCAAATAAGAAAGGACGCCGGCTGTATCTCAGAAAATGTTTATCGCACAGCGCTGGGGAAAAATATTTTTAGTAAAAGTAGTCATGAGAAATAGCTGGAAATTTTTTTCAAGTTTCTGAAATGGCCGCTAGGGGGAGTAACTGCAATCTTGAATCTAAAAAAGTGATGTTTCTGTGAATTGTGCTACATTAACCTAACAAAAAAAATACCTGATTTTTAAAGTCGAGGATAATTTGAACCTTTTTTGTTTGACAATTTTTGCTGTATCTCTAAAAATAAAGTGGTGGGGGTTATTTAAAGGTTTCTGTAAAAAACACTATGTACCTTCAAAACGGCTAAGTCGATTTTAACAAGCTTAGGCTAGTTCACAAGAGCTTTTCTTGGGCTATAAATGTTATAATATTTGAAGTTTTGTTAGTTCAGGGCATTTTTTGATATTCCGACAGAAATGGTTAATTTTCTCAAAAAAATTAAACGCATTGGTATACATTTTTTTTCCTGAAAAAGTAACTAAATAATGCCTAAACAAGTTCGCAAAACCGTATCTCGATATCTTGTTCCCTACCTAAAATTTAGGCCATTTATTGATTATAATTCGTAAAGTATTGCATTTAGGCGAAAATATTATATAACCTAAATTAAAGGTTCCGTAAAAATAAATAATTTATGTCACATAAAATTGCTTGTAGGTTTTATAGTTTTTAAAATATTGACGTATAAAATTTTCTTTGGCCTAAATTTTAGGTAAAGAACAAGATATCGAGATATGGTTTTCACGAGCTTGTCTAAGCATCATTTAGCTACTTTTTTTATGAAAAATAATCATACCAATGCATTTAATTTTTTTGAGAAAATTAACCATTTCTGTGGGAATTTCGAAAAAACCCTCGAGCGACAACATGTGAAACTAACAAAACTTCAAATAATATAACATTTATAGCCCAAGGATAGCTCTTGTTAGCCCAAGTTTGTTAAAATCGGCTTAGCTGTTTCGAAGATACAGGGTGTTTTTTACGGAAACCTTTAAATACCCCCCATCACTTTATTTTTAGAGATACAGCAAAAATTGTCAAACAAAAAAGGTTCAAATTATACTCGACTTTAAAAATCAGGTATTTTTTTGTTAGGTTAATATAGCAAAATTCACAGAAACATAACTTTTTTAGATTCAAGATTGCCATTTCAGAAACTTGAAAATAATTTCCAGCTATTTCTATTGACCACTTTTACTAAAAATATTTTTTCCCCAGTGCTGTGCGATAAACGTTTTCTGAGGTACAGCCGGCGTCCTTTCTAATTTGGACACCCGGTACGTTTATTGCTCGATAATAAATATAAAAAATTATTAATTAAAATCAGGGCCGTATTTAGGCGGTGTCGAAATGGGCCAGCCACCTGGAGGGCGCAAAATCGGCCATATATTTTTTTTCATTAGTTATCAGTACCGTAGTCATATTATTATTATTTTTTATTGACAAAATGGTAATTGTCTAGAAAGTAGCCGCAAATCCGATTTTAACTAAATTTGGTATCCGGGGGTTTTTTGGGGTGCTGATCACGAATATGAAAAATTTGGCGAAAATGTTTTGTTTTGGAAATATCCGTCGTCAATATCCATCAAAAAACTTAAAATATTTTATAAACACCTATAAAAAACTTGTTTTTATATGTCTTTTACACCTTTTTTCTAATAAATTGCAAAGCTTTATTTTCAGATGTCGCGGCCATGTTTACTGAATAAATTCCTTATGTATAGATGATAGAGATAAAATAAATATAAAAACAAGTTTCTTTAAGAGGTTTATTAAATACTATGTGCCAATTTAATGTAAAAATCAAGAATTGTGTGCAAAAAGAAGGAGAAATAGGGAATAAGATGTTAGTTTGGTTTTCAAGTTTAATGATTGATATCTCAAAAACGAAACGTTACCGCCTAAAAAAATCCAAATTCGTGATCAGCGCCCCAAAAAAACCACAAAATTAATAAATACATGTTATATGGTTTTTAATGAAATAGTGTCTTGCATATTATTTACTATATATTAATATATAAATGTACGATTTAATAAGACTGCTATGCACAGTATTTTTGTAACTAGGATTTTATTGTTAAGAAAATTTATTCGGTATAATTATCCGCAAATAAGTATATATAGTTAATTTATATTCCATTTCTTTTTCAGATACAAACAGTTGTTTTATGTAAATCATGTCTCTTTCAAATAGTAGGCTATTTTCGTATAAAGAAAATATAGAATTTGACACAAATTTCACCACAAAATTAGTATTTTAAAAAAACGTAATTTTCGGATCAGAAAACTTTAAACCAACTACTTTGCACCTTAATTTTGTAAAATTTTAGGGAAAAAGCCCCTGGACTCCCCGGGGGGTATTTCATACTCCCAAATTCCGGTGTGCGTGGGGGGGCGGCGCAAATCTTTTAAGCTTCGCCAAGGGCGCGGCCATACCTAGACACGGCACTGATTAAAATACCTGTAATTTTAGCAGTTGTAATTTTACTTAAATGTTTTTACTTGCTCGTTTGCTAAATGCTAAGCACAACAACTTTCCAGAGAGGAATATGTCCAAGGTTATCAAGCAACGGACTCACCTATTTTATAATAAGACGAAAAAGAAATTGGAGCAAAATACAAACCAGAATTATGAATATATTGCTAGGCCTTACACAGACGGTTTGTCTCAAAAAATAAAATATATATTATTAAAACACAACACAGTTGTTTGTCATAAATCTCAAAATTTAAATAATCCTCTATTTACTACATTAAAAAGTAAAGTTTCTAAAAAAAATGTCCAACTTAATATATTTGGTCCTATGTTTAAACTGCCCAAAAAATATATAGGTATTACAACACAACTCTTAGACAATAAATTAAATGGTCATAAATACAGTTAAAACGCCTCCACTGCACGACATAAACATGAAGCACAGACAAATCATAAATAAGACTTTAATAAACCAAAAGTACTAAAAAGAGATTTAAATTACAAAAAACTTGCAGTAAAAGAAATGATCAAAATAAAAACAAGGAAAAAGTCTTGAACGCCATAAAGAATCCGTACTGAGTACTGCAAATTTATCAAATTAAAGTATATTCTTAACATTAGGGATAGAACGATATCACTTTTTGTTGCCGATACCGATATTTACGTGCCGATATACCGATATATCGTATCGGCAAACATAATGCCGTCTATTTATACACGACCGAAGCGAAAACCGGGGAAGTCCGGTTTCATAATAATTCCGTTGCAAGGAAAAGTTTGTAATTGGTAGTGAGTGACATTTCGGATTTCGGTGAAGCCCCAAACTTTGCTGGTGTAGGACATTAAAGAACGAACTTTTAACAAGTTTAGAGAGAAGACTTGGTGATATGTTATTTCAGCAAGAAAATCTGTATGTTGCCACATTCTTAGACCCTAGATTTAAAATGATACTAAAGAACAAACATTATCTTGTATTAAAAATATAATAAAAAGGAAATATACAGTAGCTGAAGTGGATCCAGAATCTTCGGATGATGAAGATAATAATCCTTAAGCGATTTACACAATAAGAAAAATACATTTTGGGAAACTTTTGACAGCACCGCCTCTACTTCGGCTTTCGAGACCAGTACTACAAAATAGATGAAGCAAGGATGGGAAAATGAAATAATATTATATTTGGCATCTTCAACCCTATTTAAAGCCAACTCTCCTTTCAAGTGGTGGGAGGCAGAAAAAAGAAATTTCCCAGTTTGTACAACGCAGCTTCAGTCTACCTTTCAGCACCTGCTGCCAATATGTCAAGTAAACAGCTTTTTAGTGAATTAGGTAATATTTACGAGCCTAAAAGAAATAGATTAAATGCAGATAGGGCTGAAATGTTGGTGTTTTTGCATTATAATATCAAAAAAATACATTTTAGGTATTAGGTATATACTGTATTTAGTATCTGCTACCTGCTATATTAGGTATATTTGTTAGTAGTGTTAGGATTTGTTTTACTTTTTTAGTAAAAATGTTACCTTTAGAATAAAAACTTTTATTTTGTTTAATAAAGTATTTCATTTATTATTTATTTTCATTATATTTATGCACTGAAAAGACAATTTTTTTTTGCTGAGATATCGGCAATTAGCTTGCCGATACGATACGATACCGATAATCGGCAACAATTGCCGATATGACGATATACCGATACCAATATCGGTATCGTTCTATCCCTACTTAACATATATATAAAAAACATCAATAATATACAAAACCATTTATCAAATGTATTTATTCGTACAAAATATAAAAAAATTAAAATAATAAAAAAAAAACATAGCATTTTATTAAATCCCTACAAATCATTTAAACCATAAACAACATCTATCAGCTCTAAGGTACGCATCTTAAAGTAATATCTGGTTAAATTAATGTAATAATTGTGTGTGTTTTATAATTTGATATTGATTTTAATCGTGTAACAACGTTTTTTACAAGATTTTTTTATAGTTTATTTGGTTTTTGGAAATGTCAATTTAAAAGAAAAACTATTTGGCATTTTCCTAGAATTACAATTGATATATTATTTTTTTAAATTATACTTTTTTTATATGTATTATTATAAAGAGCTAGTCTGCGCTTGCAATAATAGTAACTGAAAACAAAAAGATATATTATAAAAGATTTATTTCTTTATAAAACTGATTATTTTTTTTAAATACTGTAATAAAATAATTATTTTTATTAAAATTATAGAAAAATGGAAATTAAAGTTACTTGAAGGCATTATAAGATATATATTAGTGATGTAACGAATATTCGCATATTTTTACATATTCGCATTTGCATTTGCAAAATTTCTGCGAATGTTTTGCGAATATGAATATCAGAAAAAAAAAACAATTTGAAGATCATAGTATGGTAATAAAATCAAAATCAATTTATTTCTTGTTTTTTTTATTACAAGAAAAAGTAACTAAACCTCGTAATCAGATTATCAATCTTCAGTTTATCACATAGTATTATTTATTTATTTACTTTCCTTTGGGTAATGAAGCTTAACAATTAAATTTTCATTACAACTTATAAGACCAAAAATATGTAATGCAATGGACACAAAAACAAATTCTATAAAATTTTTATCATTTTTTGGTGGCAAAATTTCACAAAAACTGAATATTCGCATTCGCGAATGTCGGTAGCAGATATTCGCATTCACATTTGCATTCGCGAATGTTTATAAAATGACATTTGTTACATCACTAATATGTTATTTCAAACTTATTGGTTATCATCGGACGAGTGTTTCGCAAATTAAAGTACGTGAATTTTAGTCGCATTTATCCGTTAATTTATGAAAACAGTGTATATAAATGTATTTATCTTTTTTAGGCTAGTCAACCACCACAGCAAACTCCAACTCAACAAGCACAGGGATATGCAGGTACACTTTAATTAAAATAAGTTTTTGTCTTAGATAGAAATCGAACGCACCATCTTCGTTTTCCAATATATATATATAATATATTTTTATTTTATATATATATATATATATATATATATATATATATATATATATATATATATATATATATAAAATATATATATATATAATAAATATATATATATATATATAAAATATATATATATATATATATATATATATATATATATATATATATATATATATATATATATATATATATATAAGGTGAGGCGCCAAATATTGCCACCTTAACGTTTGCTTGTGAATAAATCCAATACTTTTATTAATAAGGGAATACAAATTTAGGTACGCGTAAAGAAAGGCATTGTTTATCTCATATATTTTAATTATCTCAAAAACTAAATAGAAAAGAAGATATTGTACGTGTTTGTTAAAGTTAAGAATGGCAATATTAGGATCACAGCTCACCCTATTATTGCCACCCTATGTCAATATTAGGAACTACCAAAGAACATATAGAATTAACAAAATTTTCTGAAAAAATATATAACTTAAGAACATTCAGGACAAATAAACTTTTCTTTGTCATCCTTAGTTAGGCCTACGCAGGCCTCGTGAACATATTGACAGCAAACTATGCACAAGCGCATATCTTCTTTAGTGCTAGTGTTACAAAAAGAAACAAAACCACGATTCTTCTCCCATTCTTTTTTTTGTACTGTTCGTTGCTTTTCTGTCAACTTTGCGTGAATTCAATTTTGGTTTTGATGCGAACAAATCTTTGGTAACTTGCTGGGCTTTACTGTTTAAAGCTGACTTCCTTTTTACCGTGGGTACTTTAATTTCCGGAGTAATCAGCAAACATGTATCTTTAAACGAATTGTCTAAGCACTTAGAGTCTAGAATTGAAGACATAATCTGATTAGAACTCGCATTAGAATTTGTGGTTTCCATTGTAACTGTATTGTCTTTTTGTTTATGTTTAAATGCGATTAGTGGAATTTCATCTTCATCGCTGCTCTTATAGGTCCTCAGAGTACCGATGTCGAATTTCTTGATTAGTTTCTTGTTTTGGTTAAACTTTTTTAACATGGCTGGTTTTTTCTTCAAACTCATCACGGGTTCATCTTCATTAGAGATATCGTCAAGTGAATCATCGTGAATACTATAATCCGATAAAGATTCGCTATCTGAGGAAGAAACAGAATGCTTCTTTTTTTTTGAATCAGTTTTCTTTGGCATTTGATATCCGCTTGTGCTCATCTTGTTTGTATCTACAGGCGTAATCGAATTGCTAGAACTCTAACGACATCTAATGCATCTTGAAATTATTCTGGTTTGTCCTTCTCTGTGGGTAATCAAACTTGGTGCAAAAGCAGCTTCAGGTATAGCTTCTGGTCTAAATGGATATATTCCGGTGGCTGTAAAACCGGATATAATGTTTGATGGTGTCATTGCTTTTAACCAAACGGGAGTAAAAATTTCTCCAAACCTCATTTTTGTAATTGCCTTGCCAGGGTTTATTGTTAAAAATTGCAGAACTTCTTGATCCCAAAACGTCTCAAAGCTTCTAAACACGGCTTTATCCATTGGTTGCAATTCATGTGATGTATTGCTTGGTAGACAAAATTAAGTTATGCCCATGCGGTCAGTGCATCAACTATAGAAATATCAAGATGACTTTTCGCCCCATCAAATATTAGTAGGGTAGGGCCAGGGTTCTTGAATGAAGAAAATGTCGAGCCATAAAACAAATGCTTCACATGTCATACTACCTTTATTTGTTACAATAACTTTTGCGCCAGGGGCAAGTGATCAGACCATTCAGGTTTAATCTTTGATTTTTAAAAAAGCACAAAGGGTGGTACAGATTGACCAAGCGCATTACCACAACCTACAATTGACACGTTTTCTCCGTGCTCGGGTGCGGTTAAATGTACGCGTTTTGCCCCCCTTTTAGCTAAAACAATTTGTTGCTTATGGATTGTCAATCTGCACCCTTTTTCGTCCATATTATATATGTTACCCGGTTTGTCAAATAACTTTAGTTTTTGGATGGTTTCCCTCAACTTATGAAAGCAGTCATCAACGATAGCTTTATTCATTTTTTGGGCTCGTGCCATATTCATTTGTTGAGCTCTTCGTCTCGATACGTCTGATGTCTAGACAAGAATAACTTGAGCCATTTTCTACCGGCCCTATTCGACACTTTAGAAAACGGATTAGATATCTGATTTATTGTAGCGTAGAAAAATACACTTTTCATTAAAATCTTGTTATTATAGGCATTCCTACTTCAGCTAATCTGTGAATTCTTCTGACAAGGTCATTTTCTTGAGCTGCAGACAATACCGGAGACCTTCCAAGCTTTTTGTTGGGATTTTGTGTTCTATGATGGAGACCCAGCGTTGAACGCGGAATTTTGTATTGCTTGGCAGCACTTTTGATGGACATTCCATTCGCTATGGCTTGCAACGCCGAGCGTAGATCTTCTTCTGACCACTGAGCTCGTTTTCCTGGCATTCTGCAAAAGAGTTTAATATTTATTTCCTAATATTGCCATAGCTTCCTTATATTACCACTGGCAATATTAGGAACAAATGAAGTACCGAAAAAAAAATCTTAACCTAGAAACCCAGTTGAAATAATTGATGCAATTCATAAAACATGAACCACTGAAGTGTACTTACCTGTACTTAATAACAAAAAACCAAAAAATGTTAGTTTAGATTGCGTGGGGTCAACGTGAAAAATAAATTTGCTTATAACACGGACAAGAAAAACAAACTAAAACCGCCGAATAGAAAACAAATCAAAGTACCTGCTACTGCTGCCGCTTACATGCAGCGTCGATACTAGCTGAGTAACGAGGGGTGACCATATTAGGAACAATGGCAATATTTAGCGCACCTACCTTTTATTATATATATATATATATATATATATATATATATATATATATATATATATATATATATATATATATATATATATATATATATATATATATATATATATATATATATAACATAAAATCAAACAAGAGCAAACAGTTGTTTTTTGGTCTTTTAAAGTGAAATAATAAATAAAAAACATGCTCCAAATTTATTTCTAATCTTGATTCCGAACTTACTGAAGAAAATTAAAATTTTCGAAAAATTAAAAAAAAAACAACATTTTTGCAAGTACGCATTTTACATTTACATTTGTTTTTTTTTACAATTTACATTTTATTTATCCATTGTATATTTATTTTTATTAATGTTTAGTAATGTTAAAGTATTATTTAAGTAAAAGTAGTAAAGTGCGTACTTGCAAAAATGTTGATTTTTCCAAAATTCAAATTTTCTTTAGTAGGTTCGGTATCAGGTTAAGAAGTAAATTTGAAGCAAGTGTTTCTTTTATTGAGTGGTATAAATTAAAACGAAGTAAATGCTAATGCTATAATTTTAAGAATATACTTCGAAGTATCTGCTCCATCACGAAGCAACTGGTCAGTTCCGGTAGTATTTGCTTAACGTCGAAGTATTTACTACATTCCTTGTAGTATCTAATTTTATTCCGTAGTATTTGCTTTAAAATGTCTAGCATCTTCTCATTTTGATTTCTGCTCGATAATTTGCAGGTTGCGACAAGTCTACAAGATTTGTTGCTTTATTTTTTTGAAATATTAAGGTGGTAGTGTACTCGTAGTTGTGTAAAATGTCTTCAGATGAAGAAATGCCCCATCAAGAGGAATCTTAAAATGAAGACTTGCAATTAGCCTTTGTTACAATGCTAGAAGATTACAAGATAATTCTGGATAAAAAAAATGACACCTGCCATGAAGTCTGCAAAAGACAAAGCCCTTAAAGAATTAACGGAGACCTATAACAATAATACAAAACAAAACTTAGATGTAAAACAAGTATTTAAAAAAGTTAACAATATGAAAAAAATAAAGAAAATTACAGATATGAAGAAGGCAGGAAATAAAAAAATTAAATTAAATGAGTGGCAACAAGAAATTTTTGACATATGATACGGAAATGAGAATCCCGCAATTCAAAGAGTTCCAGGTATACTTACACACAATTCTTTTTCTTAATTTGTAATGTAATAATTATGAAATACTATTTTAGGAGGAGTGATTGCAGGCACCAGTAGAAATGAATATGCAGATCGATATACCGATGAAGAGGATGGGATACCTCTTAGTGATGAAAATAAACAAAACAAATTGAAAAATTGCAAAATAAATTACTTATTCAACAAATAAATACTGCTATAGCTTAAGAAAAAGCATCTATAGCTGTAAGAAATGCCGCAGGAGCTGTAGAGCAATTCATTGAAGATTACTTTGCACGACAATAAGCGAGCATTTAAATTTATTTAAAAATAGAAACTTAGCTATTGTTTTTGTTTAACTAGAATTGAGGTTTACGTACTTTTATAATTAAGTTTATTAAGTTTAATTATTATTTTGATACAACTTTTCATCGAAATATAAAATCCAAATTAACAAAACATATTTATTGCTTTAGTGTCTAAGCGTTGTCTGTACATCCGTTCTGCAATTTCATTACGAAACTGGATACCTCGGCGTCTAACTTTAGCATTATTTGGTTCAGCATACAGCTCAGGCATAATTGGTTTTTTTTCTACATCAATTTGTTGAAAATCTTCATACGGATCGTTCAAAAACTTGGCACAATTATGTAAAATAAATCCACACATAATATATTGACATATTCTATCAGTTTTAAGTCGGATTGTATAATTTAACATTGGAAATCTTCTTTTTAACTGCCCTAAGCATCTTTCTATAATAACACGTTCTCTTGCATGTATTTTATTTAAATATTTTTCAATATTTTTTATGGTGTGAGCATCCAAGGAGTTACAGCATATCCGGAATCACCCAAAAGACAAACTTTCTTGATTGTTATACATAATAGGGTAGGTAAAAGAATTGTACCATATTCTAGAATCGTGGACAGATCCAGGCCATGTTGCATCTACGCTGGTAAATATTTCTCTACTGTTACATATGGCTTGTACATTTATTAAAGAAACTCCTTTTCTGTTGATATATTCGTCACCATGTACAGGGTCTTTGATTATATTTACGTGGCTTCTGGAGCCTTTATTTTTAAAGACAGAAAAAAATGTTTTATCTAAAAAGTAGAGATACCGGTACTTGCGCGCACAGACGCCAGACACCCGCACGCAGTCACCTGACGTCGCGACGCTTACCACTCGAACCACTCGAACCCGAACAACTGGAACCACTCGAACCACTCAAACCCGAACCACTCGAACCTGATGATCCTGAACCTGGTTCGAGTGGTTCGGGTTTGAGTGGTTCCAGTTGTTCGGGTTCGAGTGGTAAGCGTCGCGACGTCAGGTGACTGCGTGCGGGTGTCTGGCGTCTGTGCGCGCAAGTACCGGAAGAGATCTGCGCGCGCAAGTACCGGTATCTCTACTCTAAAAGTTGTAGGATTTTTTCCATATTATCTTTTGAAATTATCAGTAAAAAAATATCGCAACAAAAAATGGAAAAATATAGGCAACTTCAACTTTTTTCTATTTAAAATATATATATATATATATATATATATATATATATATATATATATATATATATATATATATATATATATATATATATATATATATATATATATATATATATATATATATATATATATATATATATATATATATATATATATATATATATATATATATATATATATATATATATATATACATTGATATTTGGATGAACCATTTTTGAGATATTTAAGCCTAAAATATAAATAAATTGAAAAAAAAATCAAATTTGTATCGAGAAAGCTATGAAAACAATAAAATTGTTTTAATAAATTTGACGTATTGATATTGTAAAAAGTTAAAATTTATCATTTAACTATTAAAAGTAGTTTGTATTGCTTTTGTGTCGATGGGCTATTCAGAAGAACAAAAAATCTCTTATTATGCGTCTTTTTTATGGTAACAATAATAATGTGACGATAGTGCAAAGGGAATATAATAATTTTAGAAAATCCTGAAATATCAATCTCGGATACGGCATCTGAACCAAATTATACAGATTATAAAATTTATTTAACCTTAAAATTTTACAGATTTTATTCTTATAAATTTATGTCCGTTCAGAACCTTCCTGAACAAAACATGCAGAACCGATCTAAGAATGCATTGGAAATAGCTACGTTTATGCAGCAGGATCCAAAGTTTTTAAATAAAATTCTATTCACCGACAAGTCTTCCTTCACTTTAGCAGAAATGTTTAATCATAAAAATAAACATGGGTCCAGAGAAAACCCTCACCAAATTCAGCAACATAAAAATTCTATTGTTTCCATGGCTTTCTGGATACTAATATGATTTTTTTTTGTAATTTATTAATAATTTTACCCAAAATATCTCAAAAATGGTTCATCCAAACATTATTAATGTATATATATTTGAAATCAGAAAAAAAATATCTTTCGTTGTAGCGCATAATATACAGGGTGTTTCATTTAAAAAAGTTGAAGTTGCCTATATTTT
>JAHBCN010000555.1:155000-171397 GCA_019359885.1 Listronotus oregonensis | reverse complement strand
CATGGGTTAAAATTTTGTGTCGTCTGGTTTCTTCCCCGATTACAAACATTTTCAATAATAAAATTGACTACGTTTACTGGGATGATCCAAATGAGCTTGTGGATAGATTAAAATTGTTAATGGCAAGTAAGGTAGCTGGTAATAACTCTAATGAAAACGAGTTTATAAGTATTCTTGAAGAGTTAAGAGAAGCTGATATCATTGAATAAACTGATTAGACATAGTGATGCATATCATTAGCACGATGACTCTCGACAAATTCGGACGTAATTTAACACATCCCTATCATCTAGCAAAAAAGCTTAAAAGAGAAAATGATTTGAAAGATATTCCTGAAAGGACTTTGTATGGTTACATGAATATAATGTTGGCTTGCGAAAAGGGTTCATCAAGGTATCTTTTTATAAATGGTTTAAAATTTGACTATTATATGTTTCCTATTAAGATTGGAATAATTGAATATGTTAACATTGACTCACCTGTAAAAACTTTTATTAACAAAAAAGAATATAAAGTACCAAGCGATTTACTGCAGCAAGAGTTAAAATTTGATGATAAAATTACGTTTTTAGGAGATAAACTTAAATCACATACTAAAATATCTGTTGAGTTTGTAATTAAATATCCTATTTCATAGGTTTGGTATATAGATACATCTTTGTAATTTTAGGTTAAGTATAGTTAGTAGAACGTAGTATTGTAATTTTATGTAATGTTAGTAGCAAATTAAATGTAGCCTATTTTTGATTCACCCTGTATATGTGGTTTAAATAAATTAATTTAATATATACAATGTGTTTTATTATTTACTATTCAAAAATTAATTAATCTTACAATTACTAGCTGTAATTGTAAGATTAATATAATAATAAGGCTCTTCACCGCACGCCTAAGCCCCAGGTCTACACCCTGGGCCCGGCGCTTAAGCGTAGGGGGGCCCCCACATGTGCCGTAATACCTTATAGTTAGCCTAAGATTCCTAAATATTTTCAACACCATATGGATCGCGAAATATGACAGGTGATAGGTGACAGCCGCCATTTTTTAACACATGCACTGTGCTCTAAAATAGTAGTAGCCTAAGATTCCTAATTATGTCTTCTACTGCACACAATTTAACCAATACTATTTAATATACCTTCGTGGCCGCATGGGTTGAGCGCTGAACCAGAAGCAAAAGGACGACGGGCGCTAGGTGGTTCAAATCCTGCTAGGTAAAGGACTTTTTTTAATTATTTTTCAAAAAGTTATGACGTCAAAGATCCTAAAATATTCGTAGCCCAAGATTCCTAAATATTTGACATTTGACGGTGACAGGTGACATGTGACATTTGACAGGTGACACGCATGCGCAATACCCTAAAATATAGCTAGCCTAAGATTCCTAAATACTGACGTCACGAGGTGTCACAGAACCACCCAAGTTAGGAGTCGGACAGGGTAATGCCATGCCTACTACCTTATGTAATCTACATGTCAATACACCCACGGTACTTTAGTACTTAGGCCTCAGCCTGTACAAAGTAATAAAAAAATGTAACAAAAAATTTAAAAAATATTTTAAGTATCAAATTATTTAATTGGCTACTGATAGCAAATATGTTTACAACTTTAATACAAACTTGTAAACATATTTGCTATCATGGAATTATAGGCTGATAAAATTTTGAAGGCAGTTCGAGCCGTACTATTTTTGTAAAGGCTTTTTTTCCTATCAGGATCCGAACAATATGAATATGTTTACTTAATATTTAGTGATTTTTCTGTGTTGCATTTGTTTAGTTCCTTTTTTTCGTTGCATTATCAGGCATAAAGTCCGCAGGCGCGCTAATTTTACCCAACTTTCCGAGTTTGAGAGGGGTCGAATACTCGGGTTACGTGAAGCCGGATTTTCTTTTAGAAAAATCGCTAATGGTGAATCAAAACGAAGCTACTAACTGTTAATAGATGTTATCGAGCGTGATTTCAGAAAGGCCGAAATCGACGAGTTAGAGGTATTGGACGCCAAAGACAGGCTACAGAGCGACAGAGTCGTTATTTGAGGCAACTAGCACTTAGAGATCGATTTTCCACAAGTTCAGTTGCGAACCAGTGATTTGATGCTGTCGCAGGGGCAATAACAATAAGGACAGTTTATCGCCGAATAAGGTATTTTAGACTGTTTTGATATGGAATGGAACTCGAACTGGAAGTCGTGTTCAGCAATGAGTCCAGATTCTGTTTGGGCACACCTGATGTCCATGCAAGAGTAAGAGGAGACGTGGTGAAAGACAAAACGTCCAATTTTCCATCGAACGACATATTCATTGCAGTGTTATGGTATGAGGTGCCATTGCTTACGGCAGCAGGTCACGATTAATGTTCATTCAAGGTAGCATGACTGCGATATATCCACAAGGTTTTACAACCACATCTGCTTCCCTTTTTGGAAACATTACAAACAAAAGATCCACTTTTTCAGCACTATAACATGCGACCTCATGTCGCACGTGTTAGTTTAGACTTTTTAAAAGCGTCTGGTGTAAATCTGCTTCAGTGGCCTCCTCGATCTCTAGACCTTTCCCCCATCGAACATGTATGGAATATGAATGGAAGAAGGTTGCAAAATTCACCAGATTAAAAAAAAATAGTTTATCTTATCTGATGTAAATATGCATCGTTCGTTTGTATCACTTTCGGTTTATCCGGGAACGACTGGATTTTAGTAATTTTATATGGGGTAGCAGGTATATTTTTACTTGAATAGGATATAACTTTCTAAGTACAATGACACCTTACATGTAATTTTTTAACATCTCTATAGAATAGTTACTTTTATAAATTCAAATTTAGGGAGATATGGCTCCGTTAAAACGATAATTTTAAGTCAAGAGTCAAATTTGAGCTTTAATAATATTGGAATTGACTCAGTCGTCATCTACATTAATTACACACCCTACATTTTATGGTTAAAAAATTTAGTATTTGGAAATAGGTCTTTTTTGTGAGTAAATAAACAAATATTTGTATAGAATTGTGTATAAAAATCAGGCCAGAAAAAAAAACGCAATAAACCACGCTACAAAATTTACATACATTTTCATTAACTTTAATTAGGTCAGAATAAAAAGAGTAAACATTTTAAACTACCAAATAAATTTATTACCAGAAATATGTAAACTTTTATACTGTGTATTTTTAAAACTTATTTTATTTCCAGTGGAAAGAAATTACAGTTTTAGCAAACAATATGTCTGTCGTTGTGAATGGAAATGAACATTTTTAAATCAAATATGTTTGATTTTCATTAAATGGGAACAATTACTAGCTGTAAGAAACTCGGTTAAAAAACTTAATGATATATTTTTATATTCGGCTACTAGCATTTTTTTTTAACAGCCTACGAACTCATTTCAAAGCCTAAGTACTAGGTACCGTGGGCGCAGGGCTTTTAAACGGCCATTTTCCCCCAGTTCCGTCAACGTTGTTTAGGTACATTAACATGTATTTTTACGGCACCTTTTAGACAACGCGATAGTGCCCTTACGGATGTTATACGTATAACTGCCACTTTTAACATACAGGGTGGGCATATAAGCGAGGTAAGCGGCTTTATCTCAGGACCTGTACATCTGACAACAATGGATTTTTTTTATTATTATAAAAGTGGCCATGAGAAAATTCTGGAAATTATTTTCAAGTTCCGTATTTCACCACTAGAGGGCGTAACTAAAAATTAAATAAGGAAAACGTTTTTTTTTTTTCGAAAACCCATATATTAGCCTATATTTTTGATAATACTGTTAGAAAGCCTAGAAAATTCTCTATTATTTTGGATTACCTAAGGCACATTGGCGTACGACCGATAGTAGGGGTAGGGGAAGCTCTTGAAAGTATCATTAAAATCGGTGTAAATTTTAAACCACTTAGTCGATTTCAGCAATTTAAAATTTGTTTGCAAGATAAATAAGGCTGTTTTAAATATTCGTTCTCCTTATCGCTCTATAGTTCCCAATAAAAGAGCTAGAGGGCGCAATTCGTAATAATTCCAGTGTTTTTCATTTTACTGCAAAAATTTAAATCGAACGGTATATTTTTGACATCATATTTAAAAAGTAAATAAAATTTGCAAATATATTGTGAAAACCCGACGATGATATCTTTGCTCGTTTTAAACTTATAGCGAATTAAAGTTTTTTTACGCGCAGAGCCAAAACTTATGTACCGCCATCTAGCGTTCGGCCCTAGAATGTCTAATAAACGTATAATAGGCGGCAAAAACAAAAGAAATTTTCAAATAATATTTTTTGAAACGTCAAGTATTTATTAGATGCTTTTAATTATTGTCAATTTGGTATCTAAATATTTTTTGCGCGATTTTTTTGTAAAATGCCTCTTACAAATGATGAAGCTGTTGATATTTTTTTTATTTTGTCTCTCCGGTAGCGCAGTTTCCTGCCTCGGCTCGCCGCGCCGCGATCCGGGTTCGAATCCTCGCCGGGGAGACATATATAGGTAGTAGTTATTTAAAATAACGTCCGTGGTGGCACTACCGCGTTGTCTAAAAGGTGCTGTGAAATGCAATATTTGCATGTTTCAGTGCTTGGACAGCGTTGACGGAACTGGGGAAAAAAGAAGGGTTAAACATCGGAAAACCCGGCACTTACGGTACTCTAGTACTTAGGGGCATATATGTATATGAATATGTCTAGCATATATTATATATGTATATGAAATCCTCGTGATCAAAGAAAAAAATCTATATATATATATATATATAATATATATATATATATATATATATATATATATATATATATATATATATATATATATATATATATATATATATATATATATATATTATTATTATATATATATATATATATATATATATATATATATATATGATTGCGGTTTTCTTCGAGTGCTTTCAAAATGCAGCAATGGCTGAAAGACATTATGCCATTCGGTATCCAGATCGCCGTCATTATGGCAGAAGAGTATTTCCACGCTTGGTACAGCGACTACGCGATACTGGGAGTTTTAGTCGGCCCAGATTTAGAAGGCGTCGCACTACTGGAAGAACGGAAGAAAACATTATTAATGTGTTGGCCTACGTAGAATTTAATAAGCGTATTGGAACTCTAGCTCTTTTATTGAGAACTGTAGTGCGATAAGGAGAACGGATATTTAAAACAGCCTTATTTATCTTGCAAACAAATTTTAATTTGCTGAAATCGAATAAGTGGTTTAAAATTTACACCGGTTTTAATGATTACACTTTCAAGAGCTTCCCTCACCCCTACTATCGGTCGTACGCCAATGAGCCTTAATCCAAAATAATAGAGAATTTTCTAGGCTTTCTAACAGTATTATCAAAAATATAGGCTAATATATGGGTTTTCGAAAAAAAAAACGTTTTGCTTATTTAATTTTTAGTTACGCCCTCTAGCGGTGAAATACGGAACTTGAAAATAATTTCCAGAATTTTCTCATGGCCACTTTTATAATAATAAAAAAAATCCATTGTTGTCAGATGTACAGGTCCTGAGATACAGCCGCTTACCTCGCTTATATGCCCACCCTGTACATGCTTTTCCAGTCGGGAACCGAACTCAGGTCGCTCGCGTGATAGGCATATATTATGTACTCTTAAATAACATAATTATTATCATATATTATAAAATAAGTAAGGGTAGTCAAACCCAGGAACCATTAATAATCAATAAGGCACCAATAAGTTAAAAGTGTAATTTAAAACTGACTTTTTTTTTTATTTTAATTTTCTTATAGCGGCTCTTCAATTGCACGCGATTGCGGCTGTAGACTCTGAATGAGAAACGATGTCTAAGTGCCAAAACAGAGAAATATTGCATTTCACAGCACCTTAGAGACAATGCGGTAGTGCAACCACGGGCGATATAGAAATAACTACTTCATTTGAATTACGCTCTGTGAACGTCTGGGTAAGGTTATCCAGACAGGACCTTAATTTTAACGGGGACTTCCAACCACACACAGTAGTATGCTGTCTCTGCAAGATGATTAAAAAATTATAGAGAAACAATAAAGAAATTTTAACTAGAAAAATACCTACACCAAAAAAAAGAATTTTTCTCATATTTTTCACAGTTATACATGCCTAAAGGCTGTGAAAAAAAAATAATTTATTTACTAGATCATGTTTAACAAATTATCACATCAGAGCTAAAATAATAGTCTATTGAATAAATTCTTATACAGTTTTTTTTCAGGTATGAAAATTAAATAAATAAAAATGAAAACAACCTCCACAAAGTACAAAAATTTCTCCTGCACAATGAAAAAAATATAATAAAATGTATTTTGACTTCGTCGCAAATATGCCAAGGCCCGCGCGTCACACTCCAAACACCTGTTTAGCGACGTTTCCAGTTGAGCAGACCAATTGGACTTTCAACATTATGTTAAGATTTAAATCAAACCTCCGGGTTTGTTAATTTCAAAATATCCATACAAGTTTATTAATTCTATATTATAAATAGTTTAATTGTCAATGATTTAGAACTAATATTGGTTTTTGTGTATGCTTAACTAAATTTTGGTTAAAAACTTATCAAAAAATTTCATTAAAAATAAAAAAAAGTTAGGTTTTTAAAACTTTCTTTCTTTATTGTATTTATTAATACGAAATAATGAAAAGAATAAACATAGGTGTGTCTGGACTAAATGGAAACGAAACATTTATACAATTACTGTATACTTTTTTTTAACCCTTCGAACCTATAACTATAGAGGCAAACTTGCCGCTCAGCCGTGCGAACAATGGAGCGGGAGAGAAGAAGAATATCATATAACCTTTCTCTCTGCTCCCCCCTATACCCCTCCCGCTGACCAATCAGGCACAATGTTTTAAAATGTATATTAAATTACTATACTTATTTTTCGGATATGCAGTTAATTAAAAATGCTCAAAAAAAAACTTTTTCCTTAGCTGTTAACAAGAAAATACCAAAGGTGCGTTCGATTTGTATTTCCAATTTGCGCATTTGTTCCATTAAGAACTTTTCGCCCCGCCGTTGGGGGATTGAAAAATGCTTTTATGGGTTTCTTTATATTTTTTACAAATATATTTTTTAAAATTTGGTTTTTTTAAAAACTTAAAAGGCTTTTTTCCCTTTTTAAGAAAAACTTAAAGTTTTTAACAATATAAAATCTCATTTATTTATAAAAAATGAAAAAAATGCTTTCTTAACAATACTTTAAAATGCAAAAAGCTCATCATTCTAAATTTATTGGCGTTTTTGAGCTGAAAACAAAAAACTGCGGAATTTTGCCCTTAAAAATTTGGGGGAAAAAGGAACCAACGAAAGTAAGTGAAAGAGCAAATTTTAATTAAAAAAAAAATGGACTAAAATGGGAAAAAAAGCTTTAAAAGGTATCATCAACGGGCAAAAGGTTTATTTCAAAAGATGTTAATTGCAATCAATGCAATAAAACCAATTTAACAATGGGGAAACAATGTGGGCAAAGTTATTAAACAAAATTTAAATAAATAAATAAACATAAGAAATTTTTTTAAATAAAACTACTATGTTTTTTCCCTTTATTCACAATTATTTTCCCTTTGCGTTTTCAACTCACAATTTCATTTTCAAACAAAAATTTTTTTCAGACTAAATATCATACAAAAAAAAAGGTGAATTTATCCTAAGTGGTAAATTTTTAATTCTTGGAAGCCGGAGCAATTAACAGTTTATTATGGTTGGGCGACAGTAAATAGCGGGGAAAATACAATTTTCGGTTTGGTCATTAAGCAGTTCTTTATTTTATTACCTTTTTATTTCAAAAGGGTTCAGATATTTTAATTTATGGTTTGGTTGAAAGTGTAATTTTTTCTATATTATTTAAATTAGGGAATTTTTTTTGTTCTAAACAATGATTACAAAAGTAAGTCGTTTTTTGTATCTTTTGATCTAAAATGTTCAAATAGCAGTTTTTTATGCTCCTACCGCTTTGTCCTATATAAAAGTTATCACATTCAGACATTTCAACTTATAAACTCTGATTTATTAAATTTTTGGTTTTATCTTTGGTTAAAATAATATTTTGATATATTTTTTTCTAATTTGCAACTTTAATATTGTGTTTTGGATAGAGTGTTGGCTATTTTTTCTGATGGGTGCCCAATACGATAAGGATTTAAAATTTTTTGGTTTAAATTTTTTTGATCTTTAATTTTGGATAGATTAATTGAAAAGCTAAGCGTTTTTGTTTTTGGTTATTAATTTCTTTATTTGGGTTTTTTAAATTTTTTGATTGTGCTATTTTCAATTTTAAAAGTTCTCTCTGTAGCTCTTCTTCGAAAGGCGAAAAGTCTTTTTATGTATCATTGAATTTATCACGAGTTTATTTGGATAGGGTGGAAAAATTTATTGGGGATAGTAATACCTGTAAAAAAGTTGGTTTTCGATAAACTTTAAAAGTGCATGGTTATTTACGTGGGATAAAGGTTGGAAATTTCTTAAAATCTAACCATATCCAAAATAAGTGCACGTCGAAAATTCCCCAAACCTTCACCCTTCCAAAACTAAAAAAATTAATTAAAAGAACATCTCCCCTTGAGAAAACTAAGAAAATTTCAACAAAATCAAATAAATTTCAAGCAAAAAGTTTAACAAAAACAAAAACCTTTTTAAAAATAAAGTCAAAAATCCATATCTATTGCGCTTTTAAAAATAACAAACCAATATTAAAAGGTTTTTAAAATTACTGGAAAATAAAATCAAATTTATTTTTAATAAAAAAAAACCAACAAATTTAAAAAATCAGGGTTTAATTAAATTTAGAAAGAAAAAAATTCAAAATTTTTATTAAATTTAACAAGTTAAAAAAACCATTTTAAATTTAATTTTTAAATAAAATTTAAAAAAAATATTAACCAAAGGAATAATAAAAAATTGGAACAAAAAAGCATAAAATTAATTTACCCTTTCCCCGTTTTTTTGCTTCAAATATATTTAATTAAAAATTTTGTAATTTTTTGTTGAAAATTTTGTTTAAAAGGACCTTATTTTAAACTGTAAATGTATTTTGGTAAAAAACATGATTTATTTAGGTTAATATTAATTAACAAATTTTAAGGTAATAATTTTTTTTAAATAAATAAACCATTTTTAAATAAATATTACATGATATAAATCAAAGATCGTCAAGGTCAGATAACAGATCGTCGCTCTCATCTTCGTCATCCGAATCAGTCACTATGACGGGGTTTATATCTGAAGCATCGCATATTCTGGTTACTTCCCAAGCTTCTAGGATTCCTTTTTGGGCGTGCCGAATGTAGTTCTGCCAATGCTCAGCGGTTATTTCGCCAAGTACCTTTTCCCACGTTGCCAACACTTCAAACGAGGTTCCTTTTAAGGCATAAATACATTGGTCATATTTTCTTTTGCATTCTGACCAAACCATTTCGATTGGATTATATTGACAATGGTACGGTGGGAGGCGAAGAACTTTATGACCAAAAGGTTTCACATATTCGTCAAGGAAATATGTCTTTTCTAAACTTCGCTTTTTTTCTACCAAATCCCAGGGTTAGTCTTTCATAGCTGTCTCAGGAAAGGCAATATTTTCTTCGAAAGCCACAGAATTAGTCTTTTTTTGGTCCAAGATTTGCGGGGTATGTCTTCTACCCGGAGTGGTAGCTAGCGTTGTCCATGATCATTGATTTGGGCGGCAAATTTGGAACAAGTTGATATTTAAACCATTTTTCGAAATTTTGGCGGTTCATGCTATTATGGTAGTCGCCGCTCTTTGTACCACTTTTAAAGACTAAACTCGCTTCCTTGAAAATCCGTTTTCATTGCCGGCGTTGACGACGATATATCTATAACCTAAAAAAAATAACGGTTTTAACATCGGCGCAAGAGGAAAAAAAATGTTTTTTTAGTATTAATTTAGATGTCTAGTATAATTAAAAACATATATTTACTTCATCCCATCACGAATCCAAATCCCAAGGCAATTCTCAAATCCAACCCTAGCACATTAAGCAAAACGGAAAAAATGTTAGGGCGTAAGTGTAAAGGTATTGGTAATTGATCCCCTACCAATGGTTTCTTTTTGAATAAAAACAACTTTCACTTACCTTTACTGCTTTTTGAAGAGCTTGTGGCTTTGGTATCATCCTGCCAGGTATTTTTAAAAGATTCTTTACTGAATATCCATGTTTCAAGAAATACTGGAGTAAGACCGTTTTGAAGTAGACTCATATTTTTTGTGTATTCTCTCAAAAATGTAATTCTTTTATTAAAAACATCTGGTAAATCCGTGAGATACTTTCGGTTGTTACCTTTCTTCCACTAAAAGCCAATTTCTTTTACCCATTTTTGCAAAAAACTAATGCAGAAGTTAAAATGATTGCTCATTTCATCATTTAATTTTGGATGGAGAGATTTTATGGTAATATGCTTTTTAAGTGCATACATGCGATAAATGGTATCCCGGATCTTGCTTTTTAAGTAGTCAGTAATTTTGATATGCTCTTTATTTCTTGTTGATGATATTTCTTTAAAACTTTTGTCCGTTTTTAGTCCATACTTTTTTAAATTAAATATTGCTCTTGCACTCACTTTCGTTGCGGCAGCTGTCCTTTTCACCACATTTTGAAAGTTCAAGGCAATTCCTGCAGCTGCCTGTTGCTTCTCTAGCTCAAAAAAAGCCAATAAATTTAGCATAATGAGCTGGCTTTGCTCGTTTAGTGCTTATTTCCTATTTTTTCGGCATTTTTAATTCTGACGCACGCAGATAATTTTTTTTGACAATGCGAAATTTTAAACTTAGGAATTTGTCATTAATGTAACAAGTAATAGTTGAAATAAGAAAACACCTGATTTTTTTTTGGTAAATTTATTGTTTCTCTCTGCAAAAGTGTATCAGTTAAGGATGCAAAAAAATGTCGGAACTGCATATCTGAAAAAATTCAACTATATTATCATTGTAAAGTCATGTATAAAAAAATATGTATTGTTGTTTGTTTTATTTTTTATGTATATGTAAAATTTATGGTTATTTTTTATTTTTTCTATTTTTAGGTTAATAACCAAAAATAAATGTTTTTTTTTTAAATCCTAATATAATTGGCGATTTTTATAGGTTTGGGTTGGCGAGGCCTTCTCTATTCGCTCGATGTCGTTGCCCAGGTATTATTTACGTTTTAGTACTATTTTCCTCAGTTTTATTAAAGTTGTTGGTATGTGTGTTCTGCAAAGACTGATTCTTCAGTCTCCCAGGCGGCAGTTAGTTTTGTGCTCCTTTATTCTCGTGTTAATCGACCTTTTAGTTGTTTTAATATACACACTTGCAAGGTATTCGATAAACTCCTGACAAGGAAGAGGCTCTCTTTTGTTCTTGGCTGATCTTAGAAATTCCTTCTCTGTTTATGGATGGTTTTTATATTATTATTTATTTTGTGTAATAGGCGACCTATTCTGCCTGTTACCCTTGGAATATAAAGTAGGAAGGCTTTTGCTATGGATTGACTTTGCTCCTTGGTTTTATAAATTTTCTTTGGTTGCATTGTTTTGCGTATCTCTTGCTCTGATTATTCATTGGCCATTAGCGCGTTTTTTAAATGGTTTAATTCTATGTCAATTCGCAAATTCTTCTTGCCCTTTCCGTGAGAGTTTTAATAATTCAACATAGAGACAGAGATACATGAACATACAAACAACGTCAATAAAACTGGGGAAGTAATAAAAATAAACAAAACATGGTTACCAATTATTCAAAACTCGAAAATAAAACCACAACGTAAATAAGGTCTGGGCAACAAACAGAGACGGCCCCGCCCACCCAAACCTATAAATACCGCTATATCCACGCCAAGGATTCAGTAGTATGTGTAGTAAAAACAAGAATGACGACAACTTTAATTTTCATGGATCTGTCTTCCTGTATTGCGTCTATTAATAGTAATAATTTTAATTTATAAATCATTGAAAAATTTATATAAATAGGAATAGAGATAAAAGCATAGGAGTGTACCTTGACCAAAAGGTGAATGAATGGGGCTATATCATTATTGCTAAAATACGATCTTAAGTAGGCATGAAATGATGGATGTTAATAGTCTCTAATTTTTAACGGCTTCTTTAATCGGGACTAACCATCCTAATACCGTATAATAACAGAATGACTACTTGGTACCAAATTATTTGGAACAAAATGATCTTTCAGGATATACTAACGAGCCACCCTTGTTCCATTTGAGAAACATGTTGCACGACTATTTGATTTACCCTTATAATCCTGGTAACCTAGATTAAAATTTAAAAAATTTAATGTTTTAAAGAAGAAGTATTAAAAAATGACGTATGAAAGTGCCAGTCATTTCCGATGACACCGAATGTGATATAAAACAAGTGAATAGGTTAAATAATGCATATTTATGTCAAATACTAACATCATTATTCTGATTGAATTACGACATAAAAACCACTATTTACTTTGATTTTACTACTTGTTTTTATTTATTTCTAGGCCAGCAGCCCTCCAGGTCATCTTCTCAGGCATCAACACCATCTGTTGAAAGTGTTACAGCCGGTATTTCAGAGCTTCGGGCTAGGGAACAAAGAGATAGAGGTGATGCTGGAATTGTATCGAAAGCAAGAAAGTTTCCTGGTAAAAAAGGCAGGATAATCAAAGTCGAATCAAACCATTTACATCTCAATCTGGGTACGCTTAAAACGGCTTATCACTATGATGTAAATATTGAACCGGATAGGCCTAAAAAGTTTATGCGTCCTGTTGTAGAGTCGTTTAGAAGAAAGTATTTCCCTACAAGGTAAGAATATGCAAATATCTCTTAAACTTAAGTTAAAACAACCTAGGAAAGTGGGTATGGATGAATTAATTTTGTTGCGTAAATTTTGGACAAATGCTTTTATAGCGGTCAAATCCGCTTTACGCTAGATGTCACCCCTACCAGGAAAATGTTCGTTATTTTTTTTAAAAGATTAACAATTGTATAAGTGAACTAATTACTAAATATAAAGTTTGTAAGATGTGAGTGCGTTCGTATAGTTTTTTATTTCTTTTTATATTTCCAATAAAAATTAGATTTCCTAAAAATATAGTGTAAATAAGATATACCAGTTTGTATATACCTTATTAACCAAACTAAATTTTAGTAGCTTTGTACGGCAGTCGGACGTGTTTTTGTTGGCTTCGTGCTTTTTATATTTCAAGTTACTTTAATGTTGCGGAAGTTTTTCGTTCAAGCTAATGTTAACTAAGTGATTTCTATATTCATGCTCAAATATTGATCGCAAATCGAAATTAAAGAAAATTCGTGGTTTTTAGAGATTTCTACATTAACATTATTAACATTATAATTTAATTTAAATAAATGATAAACATTTACCCAGAATTAAATAAATAATGAAACTACTGATGTGAATGAACTAGTTCTGAATACTTTCTGGTGAGTTTTAGCATTATTGTAAATAGCGTCCACATTACCGTGTGTCCAATATGGCAAAGTTAAACTGTAAGACATGTAATAAGAATATAGACAAACGTACATACAGGGTGCTCCTTAAATATGTGTTTATATTTAAGGGGGTGATTCTTGGATTCATTTTAAGAAAAAAAAAACTTCCCATGAACCTATGTCCTAAAAGTCCCAACTTTTAAGATACGGGTAATAAAGTTTAAAAAAAAATCAGTTTTTTAATAATAACTGAGATAATATTGTAGATATCTTTATGCTACGTTTACACGCTTGGCAAGTCGCGACAAGGCTCCACAAAACGCAAGCGTGTGAACAGGGTGTTTGGCTTGGCTTCCGTGAGCTTGCAAGAGCTTGTCGCCGATCCGGGCAGGTGTCGGCACAAATCAAAGAAGTCTGCGGCAAGCGCTTGAAACTCACTAACGCACTCGCAAGCGTGTAAATGGCATCCAAGCGTTTGTAAAGGCTTGGAACTTGTCGGCGCTTGCCAGGCCATGGCAAGCGTGTAAATGTAGCATTATGAAATTTGGTACATGTTTTCTATGCATCAAGGTACATTTTCTAATGGACACAAATTTTTATTTTCTCTATCAGAAAAAAAAAACTTTTAATATTCCCATTCATTTTTGAGCAAATTTGATCTCCTGGTTTTTTTTTGTCCTACGCGTGGCGATCAAGTCCTCAATTGAATCACATTTTTGTTTATATCTCCTTTATTATTTATCTTAGTAAAAATATTTATCTAAGTTTTTAGTTTTTGAGATATTGACGTTTTAAATTTAAAAAAAAATCTTAAAAACTATAAGAAATACAAAAAAATTGTATGGAACAAAAAATACAGCTTTTTAAATTGTCTATGTAAAAAGTCATTTTTAATAGGATAAATAATAAAGGAGATATAAACAAAATGTGATTTTAACAAAATTTCAGTCCAAAATAGAAAAAAAGGAATATTTATAATATTGTTGTTTTTTTATTATAAATTATTTATTTTATTTATTTAAATCTCAAACTACTTTAAATTTGCAGAAAAAATCCAAAAAGAAAAAAAAATAGAAGGTCTTGTTAAAATACATAATTCATGTCATATAAGGTTTCTTGTAGCTTTTACAAGAGGATGAAAGGACAAAGAAATACCAAGAGATCAAATTTGTTAAAAAATAAATGATGATTCTAAAATTAATATTTGTTTTTAGAGAAAACAGTGGCGTAGCATTTTTTTTTTTAAATATTTTTAATGCAAAAACCGTACAGAGGCCACTGGTAGAGAAAATAAATTTTTGTACATCAGAAAATGCACCTGGGTGCATAGAAGACATGTACAAAATTTCATAAAGATGTCTACAATATTATCTCGGTTATTATTAAAAAACTGATTTTTTAAAAAAACTTTATCACCCTGTATCTCAAAGGCTAAGACTTTTAGGACATAGGTTCATAGGAAGTTTTCTTCTTAAAATGAATCCAAGAATCACCTCCTTAGATATTAGCATGTCTTTAGGGAACACCCTGTATAAAATAGGGTGGTTGGGTGCTTTCATATCATACTTCTATGCGAGAAGTGCTCAACTGACTGAGAAAGAAACTAGTGCCACCTTGTGAAATAAATCCTCATGGTTTTGCGTATACTGCAAAGAGGTGTGTCGGGCAAGACTTCTTATGTCAGGTAACAACAGCTACTTGTCCCACCCACCTGCGCCCTCCATCAGTTTTGAGGGTGTGGAGCGTCGGAGCAGCATAGGGGTTTACAGCGACAGGTAGTTTGGGCCGCCTACAAGTTTGAATACAACCGACTATTGTCTTAGATATGCTTAGATAGCTATCATACAGCTGCACAATAGGGGTATGCAACAAAATAAGAATTAAATGCAATCAGGGCCGAATTAGAACAGCTGAAGTTGGCTTATAGTTGCATAAGTGCATCTCCCCCGTCAACATCCTTTGCCCCAGTGATAATTGAAAGTGTCTTAAGAGAAATGCAGGCGCGTACGGTTAAAGCAAAAAATCGTCATTATACATAACATCCAAGAAAGTTTGTCTATTGGTGTGAAAGTCCGGATACGTCATGACATTAATCAAGTCAATAATATTTTGAACTCTAGTAAATTCCCTGGTGGTGAATTTAAAACTTTCAGACTGGGCAAATCTAGATCTGGTTCTCGGCCGTTACGCTTGTCCTTTGCCACGGTTGACATTGTTAGAGACTGAGACTGAGAAGAGAAAAGAAGCTTGCCCAGGTAAAGTCTCTTTTCCACATCAATTCATATAACAAAAAATGACCGTATTTTAAGCAATAAGGTAGCAAACCAAGATTTTAAACTGCAAATAATGGTAATTTTTTAATTAAGTCAGTTAGCAATGCCATCTTAGATGTAGCCAATGATTTAAGCATGTCAAATGAGATAGTAGCTAAAGCACTCAAAAAAATTATTGTATTTATCAAATGCAAACAGAAAGTATAGAGGAATAAGTAATTTACAGTGTAAGAAAGGTTAAATTTTGATGGCTGGGGCATTTAAATGAAAAAAGTATAGGAATTCTAGCAGATATTTTTCGTGTGGCATTGATGGAAATTTCAAAACTGAAGATTCTTGTGCTATATGTGTTAAAGGTAAACTCTCTGGAACTACTTTTAAGTCAAGTAAAAGTAGTACAATTAATGTTCTCGATTTGATATATACTGAGTTCTGTGGACTTATGGAAATACCTTTTCTTGGAGGCAGTAAATATTTCTTACTTTAATATAATATTTTTATATTTTTTGTCAGAAAAGACCTAAGGTGTCGATTAATTTAAAGAATTTTAAGCAATGGTAGAGGCTTAAATAGAAATAAAAATCGTAAAGCCCAATAAAGGCGCTGAATATGTAACCAGAACATTTAAAAATTTACTTAAAGGTGCTGGCATAATCCATCAGAAT
>JAHBCN010000555.1:0-152500 GCA_019359885.1 Listronotus oregonensis | reverse complement strand
CCCTGAATTCAGTCATCTCTCCGAACAGCGTTTGAGAGACTATGTAGCTTATCTTAACCGCTCTGGTTATGTTAGAACTCCAAAACAACAGGAGCCACCTCAAGACCTATCCAGGATCCAGAACAGGACCAGCCTGCGGTGGATATGGTAAACGAGATCGCTCCCTGGAACGCCGATAATGAATTAACAGAAAGACTTGTAAACATTAATATCAAGTCCTACATAAAGCCTCAAAATATTGCACAAGCGGATAATGCACTTCGAAACAGACTTTCAGAACATACAGCTATACTGGCACTTAACAACGCTGTTTATGAGGCTGCGAAACAAATTATTCCTAACAACCACTCAGACAGCTTTCACCTAACTCTTCAAAAAACCGAACGCTGAATACAGCAAATATCCAAGAAAATAGATTTGACGCGGCAAGAGGCATCGCGTATACAAAGTGTATTGGATCTTTTACTGGAAAGATTAGGAAAATAGCGTTAAAGCTACGCCAAAAACATCATGCACTTAATAGACGTGTGCTTCTCATCATCAAACAGCGTTGCCTAGACCGCATAAGATCCTTGGGCGTTGTAAACAACAGCTTAAAGAAAAAGGCTAGAGGGATAAGAGACACAAATAAATTCGTAACTAGGCCCTCTAGCTTTCTCGCAGACTCAACACCGACAATTGAAAATCTGCCATCAGCAAATGTCGTGGAACAGTTCTGGAAAGATGTTTATGAAGTCTCAAAGCCATTACAACGAGACACTCCAGCATTGACTAACTTTAGAGCCTATTGTGCGGACAAGCAGCTTGACCAGCATGTGAGTGCGCCGATCACGCCGGAGGAGGTGAAAAGTGCCCTAGATGGTGTAAAAAACTATTCTGCACCTGGTCCGGATGGTATCAACAACTACTGGTGGAAGAAATTCCCCAGTACACATCCACATTTAGCCAGAATCTTTGATTTTTGGCTCAACGGGGACACGCCAATTCCTGAGTGGTTTGTTGAAGGCCGAACCATATTGATACCAAAAAAGGGAGATTTAAAACTACCCAAAAACTATAGACCGATCACTTGCCTCAATACTTGCTACAAAGCTTTCACCAGAATTTTATACTCTAGAACATTGAGTGCAATTGATCCCATACTCTCTGATGTAGGGGAGCAGCGAGGAGGAAAAAGAGGAATCAATGGTTGCAAAGAAAATCTCATTATCGATAGATGCATTACACAAGACTCAATCCAATACAAACGCAACCTTAATATGGCGTGGATTGACTACAAAAAAGCGTTTGACACAACATCTCACGAATTACTGTTGTATCTGCTTAAAGATCTTAAGGTTCCTCTTAACCTAATCCGATGCATTGAGCGACTGATGTCACTTTGGAAATCAAAGTTCTCTATAACATCTGGAGCACAAAAAGTTATTACTGAACCCATTACGTTTAGGGGCGTATTTCAGGGTGACTCACTCAGTCCTTTGCTATTCTGTATTTTGCTGCTTCCCGTATCCGTGTCTCTTCGAAAGACACGCGGATATTGCTGTGGACCACCTGGAAGACGTGAGCATAAGGTAACCCATCTATTTTATATGGATGACCTAAAACTGTACGCAACTAGCGAGCGAGACCTACAACAGTCTCTTAAAGTGGTTCACGAATACACCAGAGATGTTGGAATGGAGTTCGGCCTCGACAAGTGTGCAAACCTTAAGCTAATTAAAGGTCGGTTCGGAAACGATTTAGAAGCTGACCAGCTTGCCGATAGCGCGCTACTTCGCCCTCTACAAAACAACGAGAATTATCGATATTTAGGAATCGAACAAAACCGGACTCAAGATGTTAGAGCTGTGAAGACCGAGCTTAGAAGCAATTACAGGCGACGTTTACGGAGAATTTGGGAATCCGAATTATCCGGAATAAATAAGGTCCTTGCTACCAACATGCTAGCAGTGCCTGTATTGCTTTACTTTTTTGGAGTGGTTAAGTGGACGCGAGAGGAACTGCGCGAGCTGGACGTCAGCACACGAAAAATGATGCATCTTCACCGTAGCATCCACCCGCGCTCATCAACATCCCGTATTTACCTCCCACGCCACCAGGGAGGTCGTGGCCTTTTAAGCTTGGAGTGTATGCACGATCGACTGGTTTTGAGTCTTGCTTGTCAAGTTGCCAATAGTACCGATCCACTGATGCAACTAGTAAGAGCACACGAAATAGCTAATGTTGGAGCGTTTCTATTCAAGGCAGCGGAGAAATTCGGTCTCAGATTTGCAATAGATCCAAACGAAGATCAGTCACTTGTAAGACTTGAGTCTAAAGCCGTAAGAACTGCAGTTAAAAAAGCAGAACAGCAGATGCTTTTAGAAGATCACATTAATAAACCGCAACACGGAGTATTTTACCGAAACATAGAAAGACTCAATCTATCTCGAAACCTCACGTTTGGGTTTTTAAAATCTGCTGAGCTCAAGTCTGAGACCGAGGGTTTCCTACTAGCATGCCAGGACGGGGTGATAAACACATTGGTATACCGAAGCCAGTTTTCTAACATTCCTGATACAGCTTGTCGAGCTTGTCGACAGCAACCCGAAACACTTATGCACTTATTGTCACCTTGTCCAGTGCATGCTGTAAGTGGTTACATTCACCGACATAACGATGCGCTTCGGGTACTTTATTATCACCTCAGACATTATTACGGCATCGACGAAACAGCAATTTTGCCATTTGCTCCAGGCGATATCGAGGCAGTAGTGGAAAATGACAACTGTCGCATATATTGGAATTATGCATTCCCAACTACGCATCAAATTGGCGCCAATAAACCTGATATCGTTCTCCTTGATAAAAGGAATAACTCTATGTATGTGATTGAGTTCTCCGCCCCAGCGGAAACTAACATCGATATAAAGGAACGGGAGAAACGAGCCAAATATCAGGATCTACTTGGCGAACTTCGGAGGCTTTATCCGGAGTATAACGTGCGATTGGTTGTCCTGATTGTCGGCGTTTTGGGGGGCATAAAGGAAAATGTGTTGGGAGAGCTGAAGTGCATTCCCGCATGTCAACATTCACCCGAACAACTGGTGATGAAAATGCAGAAATCTGTTGTCCTTGGGTCTCTTCGTTTACTGAGGCAAATGAATTTGGCCGAAGATCACTGACCGAGCGGACGCGAGGAGTGGTCTTCGATACGGATGGCCTTCCGCATGACGCCCTATGGGGTCGGAGCCATGGGATACGCCATGTCGGATCTTTCTAAATAATAATAATAATAATAATGAAGTGAATAAAACTGGATATGATACATTTCATACATTTGAATCTAAGGATTGTAATTTTTAAATCGAACATTATCAAATAATAATTTTTATATTTTAAATACAGTAATCTTTTTCAGACTAGTGGTGGTGCCACGGCACCCACTGTGCGCACGCCTATGTCCATTGGACCTCCTCTGTGTGCTATTTAAAGCCGGGATTCAACGGCGCGTGGAATGGCAATCCTGGGTTGACTGTCGAGTGTCAAGGTTGGCGCGTCGAAATGTGGTCGGGCCGTTCCCACGGCGCATGTAGGATCGCGGTGGATCGCGGTTTCAGACGTAGACACGCAGCGGTTGTACGTCGGCAGTGTCGGCGGTAAAAAATTAAATGACTTGGTTTAATTGTACAAAAGAATGAATCGTTAGCGAACGCGTATCGTTGCTGATGCAGCCTATTATTTTATGTTAGAAACATACAGGATGGCAAGAGGATAAACAAAACGAAAACAAAAAACATGGTGAAGAGTTTCTTTGTACAAAAATCGAGAACATTCTGCAACACAGTTCTGTTATTGAATATTTTACACTCATTTGCTTTTTAATTCGCTTCCAGGATCATGAATTAGATTCCTATTTTTATGGTTAGTTGTGGTTAGTGGGTTTCAAATAATTGACTCGGCTTCATAACGGGATAAAAATTTTAACACCACTTCATTCGACCACTCCATAGTGAAAGTACTACGGCACTGACAGTATAACGCGCATAGCCGCGTCGTTGGAGCGGTATGCACGTGCTGCGCGCCAGCGTCCGAGCTCCTTTGAACCGTGTTGATTTACCGACATATGACGGGACTCACCGCGCCGACCGAAGATCGCCAAGCCTGCCCTATCCGACGGCGCGTGAACTGGCAAGTTTGGCGCGAGAACTGCCACTCCACGCGCCGTTGAATCCCGGCTTAAAATGTCCTGATGGGTCCCAGGACGAGAAGCGTGTGTCCTTGTTTTATTATTTCCCAGACATTCTGTTTACATTCTGTTTACATATTGCAATAGTATTTAGAAACTTACTGCTGTTTTTGTTAGTTTATTTTATTAATTTATTGAAACACTTTGTTTCCATACATGTATTGTTGTTTGTAGTGTTATTAAGCAGGACTAATTATTATTATTACACATCAATTGAAATACACGATTTGACTTTTTCCCCTTTTTTTTGTGTGATTTCCGTCCTGTAACTGATATCACTGGATACTGGCAGGACCGTACTAAGGTAAAAATTTGAAAACGCACCATGGATAAATATAAATTTAAATGTTGTACACAAAAATCCTTTAATAACTACCTATGCCTAATATGCCATGGGATATTTCACCCCAGATGCTTGGAGAGAGACTGGAAAAGACATATCAAGGTAGAAAATAATGAAATAATTTGTTCAAAAGAGTGTGAGGAAAAAAGCAGTTATGAACAGAACAAAATTAAACTTTTAGAAGACCAAACAAAAATTTTAAACGACGAAATTGACACCCTCTAACAAAAAAGTTATAACCAAAAAACAAAAATGGCCGACACACTTATGAAATTTGAATCTATGGAAGTAGAAAAAGATAAAAAGATTCAAGTGCTTCAGGAAAAGGTATCCAAACTTCAAGACGAAATAAAACAACAGGAATCTCGCTACAAGAGAGAAAGAAGAAGAACTGAAGATTTCACTAATGAAGTTGTTGAAAATGAAAGAAAGATTGCGTTTACTGAGGCAAATGAATTTGGCCGAAGATCACTGACCGAGCGGACGCGAGGAGTGGTCTTCGATACGGATGGCCTTCCGCATGACGCCCTATGGGGTCGGAGCCATGGGATACGCCATGTCGGATCTTTCTAAATAATAATAATAATAATAATAATAATGAAGTGAATAAAACTGGATATGATACATTTCATACATTTGAATCTAAGGATTGTAATTTTTAAATCGAACATTATCAAATAATAATTTTTATATTTTAAATACAGTAATCTTTTTCAGACTAGTGGTGGTGCCACGGCACCCACTGTGCGCACGCCTATGTCCATTGGACCTCCTCTGTGTGCTATTTAAAGCCGGGATTCAACGGCGCGTGGAATGGCAATCCTGGGTTGACTGTCGAGTGTCAAGGTTGGCGCGTCGAAATGTGGTCGGGCCGTTCCCACGGCGCATGTAGGATCGCGGTGGATCGCGGTTTCAGACGTAGACACGCAGCGGTTGTACGTCGGCAGTGTCGGCGGTAAAAAATTAAATGACTTGGTTTAATTGTACAAAAGAATGAATCGTTAGCGAACGCGTATCGTTGCTGATGCAGCCTATTATTTTATGTTAGAAACATACAGGATGGCAAGAGGATAAACAAAACGAAAACAAAAAACATGGTGAAGAGTTTCTTTGTACAAAAATCGAGAACATTCTGCAACACAGTTCTGTTATTGAATATTTTACACTCATTTGCTTTTTAATTCGCTTCCAGGATCATGAATTAGATTCCTATTTTTATGGTTAGTTGTGGTTAGTGGGTTTCAAATAATTGACTCGGCTTCATAACGGGATAAAAATTTTAACACCACTTCATTCGACCACTCCATAGTGAAAGTACTACGGCACTGACAGTATAACGCGCATAGCCGCGTCGTTGGAGCGGTATGCACGTGCTGCGCGCCAGCGTCCGAGCTCCTTTGAACCGTGTTGATTTACCGACATATGACGGGACTCACCGCGCCGACCGAAGATCGCCAAGCCTGCCCTATCCGACGGCGCGTGAACTGGCAAGTTTGGCGCGAGAACTGCCACTCCACGCGCCGTTGAATCCCGGCTTAAAATGTCCTGATGGGTCCCAGGACGAGAAGCGTGTGTCCTTGTTTTATTATTTCCCAGACATTCTGTTTACATTCTGTTTACATATTGCAATAGTATTTAGAAACTTACTGCTGTTTTTGTTAGTTTATTTTATTAATTTATTGAAACACTTTGTTTCTATACATGTATTGTTGTTTGTAGTGTTATTAAGCAGGACTAATTATTATTATTACACATCAATTGACATACACGATTTGACTTTTCCCCTTTTTTTTGTGTGATTTCCGTACTGTAACTGATATCACTGGATACTGGCAGGACCGTACTAAGGAAAACGCACCATGGATAAATATAAATTTAAATGTTGTACACAAAAATCCTTTAATAACTACCTATGCCTAATATGCCATGGGATATTTCACCCCAGATGCTTGGAGAGAGACTGGAAAAGACATATCAAGGTAGAAAATAATGAAATAATTTGTTCAAAAGAGTGTGAGGAAAAAAGCAGTTATGAACAGAACAAAATTAAACTTTTAGAAGACCAAACAAAAATTTTAAACGACGAAATTGACACCCTCTAACAAAAAGTTATAACCAAAAAAAAAAATGGCCGACACACTTATGAAATTTGAATCTATGGAAGTAGAAAAAAATAAAAAGATTCAAGTGCTTCAGGAAAAGGTATCCAAACTTCAAGACGAAATAAAACAACAGGAATCTCGCTACAAGAGAGAAAGAAGAAGAACTGAAGATTTCACTAATGAAGTTGTTGAAAATGAAAGAAAGATTGCAGAAGCTAAAAAAGAGTATGTCGAAAACATAAACCTACATATGAAAGAAATTCTCACACTCAATCATAAAATTAGCTCCTTGCTAGATCAAAAAATTTCGCTTGAAAAAATTATTCACCAACAGACTGCAAACATCAGTGGGCTGGAGTCAAACATTCAAGATCTGACTAATACGAATAAGGAAATGATAAACTCAATAAGGGTTTTGGAAAGTGACAACAAGTTATGTCACAATAAAATCAATAGATTAAGCCTTAATCATTAAGGGATGAATTAAAAACCTTTAATTTACATGACACATCACAAATAAATGATGGAAATACCACACAAAGTGCTTCTAGTGAACATGAAGGCACAATTCATGCTGGCAAAAATAAATCGGGAAAAATAATAATATTAACTGATCATAGTGGAAAAAACATTTATGGACCGCTTAGCAGACTGCTTGGATATTCCTATGACATTCAAGTATTTTGTAAACCCTTTGCTAAATTTAAAGAAGTTGTTTCCAGTCTGGATTGTTATACAGCTGATTTGACTTCATCGGACTATGTCATTGTGTTGGCCGGTTTGACGGATTCAAAAATTTCCATTAATGATATAACTTTTTTAGCTAACAAGTGTTTCCATACCAATCTTTTGATATGCCATTAAATTATGAGATTGGCTTCACTCATACTAAATATAACAAATAAATTAAAAATGTTTTCTATTAGTGTAGATATCTTAGATCTAAGTAATATGTTTACCGTTAGGGACTTTATTAAAAAGAGTTTATATTTAAACAAAAAGGGATTAACAAAATTGGTAACCTCAATTAAAAACAAAATAGGTAATAATTTTTGCAAAAATAGAATAACCAACTTAGTTTATGTTAAAATGTCTTCTAACCTAACAAATAATACTAATATGACAAGCTCATCTCCGCAACAAATACAAAATAGCGAACCGACTGAATCAAATGATTTTTAGATCCACCTCCAGTTCTTTCAAAGTCACAAAAAATTATGTAGATAGCAATGTGTCTGTACTTGTAATTAATATACAGTCAATTCGCAATAAAGTTAATGAGTTTTTGGTATTTCTAAATACTTGTGGTATGCCTGATCTTCTGTTGATCACGGAACACTGGTTGAAACCAGAAGAACCATGTCACATTTCTGGATATAAAATAATGTCCAGATTTTCTCGTGAGGCCGGATATGGTGGTACTATGATTTTGGTTCGAAATGATCCTTCTTGCATCAATGTAGTGCACATAGACAGATTTGATGGAATGTTGGTTGTGGGCGAATTTGAGTTTTCTATTGTATTTAATAAAATTAATGACCTATATATAATCTGCATATATCGACCTGGAGGCGCTATAAATATATTTTTAGAAAGATTGGAGGCATTATTATTAAGTCTGCCAATTAATTCACGCCTCTTAATCGGCGTTGCTTTAACATTGACTTTAGCGATTCTGAATCAGCACACACGAAAAACTTAAAAACGCTTTTAATATCTTTTGATCTAAGAATGATTGTGGAAACACCAACCCGCATTTCTAGCCTATCATGCAGTACAATAGATTACATATGCACAAATATAAGTGAAGAACACATTGCCAATATTACTGTTGTACCATGTGGAATGTCTATTCACGAATCAATTCTACTGAACTTTAAAATAGCTCTTAAAAAACTCAAAAGTTTTAGGACAGGTAGAATATTTAGCTTTAAGAATTTCCGTAAATTTAATAGAGAGGTCGCAAAAGTTAATTGGTGCGTTATAATAAATTCCTTAAGTCCATTGGAAGTTTTTAATCAAAAGATCACAGATATCTTTAATAAAGTATTCCCTGTAAAAAAATTGAAAGCCAAAAAAAAACATTGGATTACCAAGGGACTAAAAATATCAGGTAAAAATTATCGATTTTTACATAGTTTGCGAAAATTTACATCTAATCAGAATTTACATTCTTATTTTAATAGGTACAGATCTCTGTATAGAAGTTTAATTAGGCTAGCAAAAACTAAGTACTATAAAGATAGGATCTCTTGCGCCAAGAGCCAGTCTAGGGAACACTGGAAAATTATAAATAACTTAAGGGGAGAAATAAAATCTCACCAGGGTACAGTTAGTCTCGATGCTAACCAACTTAATGAATTTTACTGTTCGTTTGCTGAAAATCTAACTGCCAATTTAGCACCTTAATCTGATCCTCTACAGTATTTAAAACATAATTCAGTAATTGAGAGTTTCTGTTTATTCCACACAGATGTAAATGAATTAAAAGCCACTATTAAAGAAATAAAAAACAAAAACTCATCGGGAATTGATAACATTACCTTAAGGGTTTTTGAAAATTTGCCGGATGTGGCCCTAAATATTCTTGTATCGGCTATCAACCATTCATTTGATACTGGCATATTTCCACAATGCCTAAAAATAGCTGTCGTCAAACCCTTATATAAGAGTGGTGACCCCAACGATCCAGCGAATTTTCGACCCATTTCTCTTCTACCTACCCTTTCAAAAATAATTGAAAGGCTAGTCAAGTCTAGAATGATTAGCTTCCTTGAACGCCACAAACTACTATCCTTAAATCAATTTGGCTTTCAGGGTTCAAAGAGCACTCAAGATGCCATCTTCGCTCTCCTTGAAGGAGTTTATACAGGGCTTAATGAGGGGGATGTTGCTGCAGCGGTATTCTGTGATTTTTCCAAAGCATTTGACTGCGTCAATCACGGAGTACTGTTTAATAAACTGTATAGTTACGGTTTTAGGGGAGTTTTCTTGGACTGGCTACGATCATACATATCTAACAGAAAACAAATCGTGAAAACCTCTAGTGGAACTTCACGGATGCAGACAATAAGGCATGGTGTACCTCAGGGGTCAGTCCTGGGACCATTATTGTTTTTGATTTATATAAATGACTTAAATAATATTGGTAAGATGGAAAGGTGACATTATTTGCAGATGACATAACTATTCTGTGGCGCGGATCAAACTCGCATAATGTTATTGATTCCCTAACCAATGATTTAATCACATTGAAGGATTGGTGTGATGCGAATTCTCTCTGTCTTAACATTGCAAAAACTAACATCATAACTTTTAAATTTTCAACCAACGATATACCCATTGAAACTAGTGTAGTAGAAAACAAATCTGTGACCAAATTTCTCGGTATATACATTGACAAAAACCTAAAATTCAACGAGCATGTTTCTAAATTGAATAGAAAACTTGCTTCTGACTGCTACGCGGTCAGGGTGGTTTACAATGAGCTGCGACAGTCACTGGCAAAGACTGTCTATTTTTCCTTAGTAGAATCTCACCTAAGATATGGAATTGCTTTTTGGGTTTTCTGTAGTAGGCTGCTATTTCAATCAGTGTTTGTGCTCCAGAAGAGAGCTTTACGTTTATATATATATATATATATATATATATATATATATATATATATATATATATATAAATTAATATATCATCGATACCTGAAGGTCTTAATCTGGGAAATGACCAAGTTTTAAAATTAAACAGAGCATAATATGGTTTAAAGGAGAGACCTACATGCTGAAATAATTAGTTTAATGAAATAATGATAAATTTTAGTTTTAGATCACAATGTGATTCTTGTTAATATGTCCTATAGTTTTGTGGCGGATTCATGTTTCGGTTTCTTCTTCTGGGATACTCACCTTATTACTTTTTGGAAAATGGGACCCCTTCTGTCCGGGTCCCGGGGTATACGAGCTGACAGTGTCCAGTCCTATTGATTTTTGTTTTTACATTAAAAAAACCTTTGGCTTATAGATTTCGTTGATGACATTACTCTGATAGGAGATCAAAGGGAAATGATAAAAATAGTTCAGTATCTTCTTCTTCTTCCTGGGAGCCGTCTTTCACTACCGGAGGCAGCGCAGCCTCTTGGGCTTTTTGTGCCTAATCTCCCATTGGCTTTTATACCAATCCTGCCATTAGGCAGTATCTTAAAGAACAATTTAAAGTCCAAGATATGGGAAAAATAAAAATTTTTTGTTGATATAAAAATCTTAAAAACAGAACATACATTAAGAATTTCTCAACAAAAACATGTAAAGAAAATTATGGAGAAATTTAATATGTCAGATGCAAAAGGACTTACTACACCCATGGTGGAAGGTTTTTAAGTGAATATTAATAAAGAACAAAAACTGGATGCCTTAATTTTCTTTTCTAAGTCGTTATTAAGACCGTCCAACATCTACTTTTTGGACAGTTGACTGACTGAGCTGGTAAAGTGGATCGTAAAAGCACAAGCGATTTAGTTTTAATGGTTGCTGGTAATCCAGCTAGTTGGTCTTTCAAAAAGCAGTTATGTGTGGCAATCTCCACTAGTGATGGGCGGAATCGAATACTATAGAATCGAGTACAACTTGGAATCGAATACTTGAATGAGTACTAAGTACTGATACTGATAACTGAATGTTAAATAAATGTATTCATTATATATATATATATATATATATATATATATATATATATATATATATATATATATATATATATATATATATATATATATATTGTTACGGACTTTAGTTAGTGTTTAGTTATTAGAAATGTTAAAGGTTAGAATTATTTTATTTAGGTTAATAATTTATTTAAAATAGGTTACCTTAGTTTTTCCCTTTTTCGACGGTCATTGCGGATTATCCTGAGGGCGCTGGAGACATCCATTTTCACTTTTCTTACATCCTGTAGCAAAAGAATTCTTCCAGCTAATTCTAGACTTTTCCAGACTTTTCTATTCTTTTCCACTTTACTATAAAAAGCGCGAGGATAGTCCGCACGGACTAGTTTAGTTTTGCATTTCACAGAGATAAGAAGTTGACAGATAGTTAAAGGTTAAACAGTTGTCACAATAACGTTACGTTGAATTTTTGTTACCATAGAAACGTTTGTGAACCTGATTTGCAATAAAAAGGTGTAAAACCAGGATACGTGTTTTTATACGGGGTGTCCGGAATAATATATATATATATATATATATATATATATATATATATATATATATATATATATATATATATATATAATATATATATATATATATATATATATATATATATATATATATTATGTTTTTGCTATATATCTTTAATAATGTGTTCTGTTGTTTAAATTGAATTTATGAATCGCTTTAAAACAAGAACCATAACTAATAGGTTTCATTTAAAACATTGAATCGGCTCCTCTTATGTCTTCTCTGAATCTGCGTGCCGACAAAAAGCGTTCCTCCTAGGTAAACAATAATAAAATATAAAAAAAGCATTGCAAAAAATGCCGGCGTATTTCTTTCAGTTCTCTATCTCTGTCTATTACGCACACTTCCGCCGCCAGAATCGATTAAAATCCAAATTCTGTTGCGTTGGGAAATAATCTGAAATAAAATCGACCGATGTTTGTTCTCGATTCCCATGAAATTTGGTTCGGTGCCTTGAGTACAAAGTACAGATACAGTTTACAGAATACTAGTTTACTACCTAATTGAATAAAATTTAATGTACCGGAATCGAATCTATACTGAATCTAAGACCTAAGTAGTTGAGTACTTTCGATTCTCTTAGAAATCGAATACTACTCGATTCCTGTATCCTAGTACTCCCATCACTACTCTCCACTGCTGCTCAAGAACTTTTAAATTTAAAATGTATTCTAAAAGAGTTTTGTGGCATGTGGATTTGCAATTTCAATGGTAAATAGTTACGAAAACTGAAAGAGGAAAACATTAAAATAAAAAATGTATCGAAGATATTGTTTCGCGAGAAAATATTAAGTAATGACTTTGTTCCCATTAAAAAAATATCTCCTATACTTTCACAAAATCTTTTATCAAGGAAAAGTTTAAATATTTTAGAATTACGAATATATTACGAATTAAGCAATTATGTTGCAATTTTAGTGTTTTGAGTTTTTAAAAAAGTTATCAAAATAAAAATCGAAGAAGGGTGTTGTTAGGTAACATAGAAAAATATCCGTATTTTTCTATGTTACCTAAGCATGAATGGAACTGTCAAGAAAAAGAACAAGAAACTTGCCAGTTATGTTATTAAACAGACTTTAAATGAGGAGAAATATAGACTTTCATAAACATTCTTATTTACGACAATAGTTGTGTTAAAATTGATGGATATTCAACCGAAATTTTTACCCCCTTTTATTTTAACCAATTAGATTTTAGCATGTTACTCCGTCAACAACCTTTTTTTTCGGAAATGAGCCTAATAGCCGTTAGAATAATAAGCGGAAATCTTCCCGAGGTGATTAACTACAAGGAATTTGTCACATTTGACAATTTATGGAATGTGTAAAAAATTGTATTTAATTTAGATTATTACTTAAAGAATTTCTCAGTTGCAACTTTTTTAAAAATATTTTTTATTGATTGGCGCCTCGGGAAAAGTTTTAAAAATTTCGCACCTCTCAAAAATTTTCATGCTCTATAGAAATTATAAGTAAAAAGAACCTTTATCCTTATATAGTTTTAATTGTTTTTTTTTAATTAGACTTTTGCATTGTAAAACCTACAGTTTAAACATGTAAGTAAAACGACATTTTTAGTTCTTATACATTTACAGATGGCCAGCATTCGACGGAATGAAAAATATATACACCGCCTCTCCATTAACCAACAACCTAAATGACTTTTTTGAAGACGAAGTAAGCATAATGGAGGAGGGTAAAGAAAAAAAGTTTAAAATAGAAGTTAAATTTGCAAATAAGGTTGATCTGACACCATTAAGCAATTTGCTCCAGTCTCCAGTTACCCCACAAGAAGCTATTCAAGTAGTTGATATCGTTTTAAGAATGGCCCCTGTTGTAAGCTGTTTTCCTGTAGGACGATCATTTTTTGTGAAACCGGACAGAATTATTGATTTAGGCCAGGGTAATTAAAAAAATGTTTTTTAGTTGCTAAATATTGATTAAAATCACACAAGAGTAGTTGGATGTATGAGGTCCAAACATCGAGATATACGTTCTTTTAGAAAAGTGTGAAACATTTAGTAAAAAGAGAAAACGTAAAAAAATAAGCATTTTTTCTACTCTAATCGCTCAAAACTTTGTAAGTAATGCTTGTAGAGAGAAGTTTCGTAATAAAATAATGTTACAAAATAGCAAAACAAGAAAAATGTAATTTTTTGCATGGATTTTTTTGAACTAAGTTTCATTTAAAAAAATGAACATTTTTGCAGATTGGCTGAAGCCCAGAATATTAAACCTAGACTTTTATTTTTTTTTCACATACACTACATAGTAGGAGAGTTGGTGAACAATTTTGAGGAGATTTTTCAGGAACTTTGAAAATTTGTGTAATAATCCTTGAAGGACCCCTAAACATAAAACTCAAGGTCTGGCTGAAGAGGAGCGGCTCCCTACCAACCCTTGAATTAAAAAAAATCAAATGTTGGTAGGGAGCCAGATCTTGACTTTTATGTTAAGGGGTCCTTCAAGGACAATTACTTTAAAGTGCCTCAATATCCTACTCAGAATTGTTCACCAGTTCTCAGACTAACAGATCTCAAGCTTTCAACCCATTTTTTTTATACAGAGTGATTCATGAGGAAATGTCAATACTTTAGGTACGTAGTCAGGGTCCAAAAATAAACATAAAAGTCTATATAAATATAGGTCAGCAAGGCCGTCGTTTCCGAAGTACAGGGTGTTCACCACAGAGCTTATATGTGCTTAGAAGTAAATGGTGGAATTTTTAAAATTATAAAACCTAGCTTATGTTTTGGTGAACATAATTTAAGAACATTAATTTTATTAATAATTATAATACATATTGCTTAATTATACATTTTGTTTTATTTTTTTAAATTTTGCTATAATAAAATCAGACGCGTCGTAATTTTTTAAAATCCAAATATCTCGAAAACGGTTGCTCATATGTTCTTTTAACAGGTATACCTTTTTGACGTAAAAATGACAAAACAATTATTTAATTTACTTAAAAATGTAATACAGGGCCGTACAAAAAAAGTTGTGATTGTTTAAATTAGTAAAAAGACGTGTAGGTGGCTCTCCCTAGAAGTAACAGCCGTAATAAGATTAGATTCGAATCCTTCATACCAAGAAACCCCCGGATACCAATTTTAACTTCAATATTTACATTATCATAGATTTTATTTAAAAATGGAAATAATAAATAAAAACTTTAACACTCTGCATTTTGAAAACGAAGGCCTTGAGGATCCATATTTGTATAGACTTTTATGTTTATTTTTGGACCCTGACTACGTGCCTGAAGTATTGACATTTCCTCACAAATCACCTTGTATATAAAAATCGTATCATTTGGGCGTTAATTGCAGAGGCCTATAATCGTGTAAAGAAATGTTGCTCGTAAATCATTTCATTAGTAAAACAGCGTCCTTTCAAGTACTTCTTAAATTCGTATAAGTAAAAAAATTGTTGACTTACAACCTTCAACCATTGCTGAGGGCGCCCAAATTTTTCAAAAGCTTGAGACTTTTAGTATATGTTAAAAAAAAAATTAAATGCCTCAAGTTCCATATTTTGGACCCAATTTGCAAAATTGTCAATTTTTGCAAATATTATTGAACCAAATTTAACAAAATTTGACTTGTTTTATTATAGCATGAAGTTTTTTTCTGGCCAAATATGGGGTTCCTTGGAGAAATCTAAAGGGTCTAAAGATATTACGCAAAAAGCCATGCTTTTTTGTCGTTTTTTTATTACCGTTTTATTAGAAACAATGCATTTTACGATTTTGAAACTTTTCTTTTTACAATTTTTCTCTGCGACCAATACTCAACAAAGTTATAACTGATTAAAGTAAAAAAATGTACCTTTATTTTTCACATTTTAAATATTTAACAAATCCAGTCCTTTCTGAGAGGAAACATATCTCGATTTTTGTTATATCTATTATTATAAAGGGGTTTCAGCAAAAAAATGGCTGCCACCCCGTACATCCAATAAAAAACAGATTAGGTTTACACTATATTTATTTAATTATATTTAACTATACATTTATCAAAACACATACAAAGTAAGAACTTATTTATTTTTTTAATTTGCTTTTATGCAAAAACAAATTAATAAAAAGCAATATTTTATGCCCACCATTACTTTGATATATCACCGTGAACTTCCAGCAAAATTACATTAAATTATTTACTTTAAAAGAAAAAAAAATGATGGGCACATAAGCATTTTATTATTTTAGGTTTACTGAGAGTTTTACCTTTACAAGGAAACTACATTTAAAAAAAATAATGGTATTTTTCTTTGCATTGTTGGATGAAAAACATATTGCTTGGCATTAAGCTAGGAGTAATGGTGGTAGAGATCGAACGCTGTAAGAAAGACACCGATACGTCACGGTCTCATATGGCAAACCCGTATAAAACCGTGACGTATCGGTGTCATTCTAACAGCGTTCGATCTCTATAATCAATTTTCCTACTTACACTATATTTCTCCTTTTAATTTAAGAACTAATCCAGCAAAAATAACCGAATGGATAGTAAGGTTGTACCCCGTTCATTAAAAAGTATTGATTGTTAACAGTTTAGGGTTTATTGACGTTAACTTGCAGCTGTTTAAAATTTTCTAGCTTTTGACTGCTAAGATGTTTTAGCAATTTTTTAAAAACTATACTTAAGAATATATTCCAAAAAAAACCTCATATAAAAACAGGACTCGTCGCTTTCACCTTTTCAGTAAAAATCAAGTAACAGTGGAACGAAACTATGACTACTGTTAATCTACTTGTCGCTCTTCAAATTAAGAGTAAAGCGTTCAGATTATAACTATTTTTCCGAAGAGTCCCCTCGGCTATACAAAGGCATGGAAGAGAATGGTAGATTCTAGAAATAGCTTGAAGAATTTTTATGATACAAAAGGATGTATGAAATAAGCTACCCGGAAGATACCAATTAAGATACCCTACTTTCATCTTTGCCTGTAAACTCTTCTAAAACATTAAGCTAGATACTACTTTATATTTCAACAGTATAGAATGTATCTACAATTTATATGTCTCCTTCTTTGACTTCTGAAGTTTCAATAAATGCTTTTTGGTTAGTAGCATAAAAGAAAATCACATCCCAACAAAATTTTTGATAACTACCTTAAAATCAGGGTAAATGAACAAAAAAGTGACTGGGACACAAAAGTATGAGAAAGACCATATTTAGTAGTGATCTGGCTTAATGATCTGATGTACTAAATTCAGAAGGGACCACAGGCGAAGATAATTAAAATTTGGGAGAGAGCAGTGTTGCGGATTTTAAAAATATATAGTTATTTTTCCCCATTTCGACGACCACTGTGATGAGTCATTAAAGGTCTAGAGTTATCCATTTTGCATTTCTGTTGCGTATTAAAATAATTCTTTCAGCCAATTATAATTTTTACAATATTTTTCCACTTTCATAAATTTCTCTTTTGTAGTGGCCTCTAAATATTTTATTATTGGATAACAAAAATCAATACAAAAAGGTATTACGATGATACTAATATTATTTTTAGGAATGGAGATGTACCATGGATTTTACCAGTCAGCTATTAGGGGATGGAAACCTTTATTAAATGTCGATGTTGCTCATAAAGCATTCCCTAAAGACATTAATGTGATTGATGCTCTAGTAGACCTTCTAAATACTGGAAGACAAGTATTTAACAGGGAACAGTTACAAAACTTAGATCGCTACCAAGAAGAAATTTTGGAAAGTTATATTAAAACTTTAAGAATCAATTATGAAATACCTGGCCAACCGGGATCAAAAAAAAGCTATAGAGTAAATGGACTTGGCCTCCCTGCTCAAAGAGCAAAATTTACCCATGAGAATAGAGAGTTAACCATCGTAGAGTACTTCAACAGAGTTAAAAATTATAGATTGAGATACCCAGCATTACCTACACTTTGGGTAGGAAATCCTCAGCGTCAAGATAAAATTCTACTTCCACTAGAATTATGTGTTATATGTGAAGGACAAGCTTTATTACGGAAAATGACTGATTTACAAACAAGCAAGATGATTAGGTAAGTGAAAAAATTCACATCCTTCCGAAATAGTTTTTCGGTTTAATAAGCAATCATAATATTTTCTAATTATTTTCATATTTGGAGTGCAAATTACCCCAGACACCTTAAGGTAATTAGCCGCAAGTCCGTTTTTCTTTAAATTCGTGGACTGGAATTCATATTCCAATAATTGGGCCTCATTTATTCAATAAAAAATCAAACGAAAAAATAAACCTTTAATAACTGAATTTGAGGAATAGCTCGATAATTTACCCCTTACAAATTATAACGGATTTTGGTTCCATTTTGACGGAGCTCCTGCACACAATACTATAGAAATCTATGAATATTAAAATGATAGATTTCCGTATAGGTAGATAGGTAAGATTTGTGGTTTCTCCTATCATTCTTTAGAGAACCTTGTCCAGGCCCATCTTCTTAACTAGACTCCAGAGTCTTGACAGTGGCCACTCCATATATCTTGCCGGTTTTGGCTTTTCCTCACCAAGCCTAGTAATCCTAAGCCTACATAGTGCTTCACAGTGGCACCACACATGTACCGTTGTTTCTTCAGCCTCCTGGCAGAACCTACACAGGCTATCCTCCACCAGGCCTATTCTTTCCAGGTGCTTGTTGAGTTTGCAATGTCCTGTTAGTTCACCTACCGTTATCCTTACGACTTCCTACTGTGGCTCAGTAGGTCCGAAGTAAACTTGGCCGAGCAGGTCTTAATGACCTGCTTTGACCGTCGTTGACCTGGTGTTTGTAACTATGGTAAACGGCAGTTATATAATTAATGTGAAATGTGACTGTATAAATTAATTTATTATTTTTCAGATATACAGGGTTATTCATTTTAAAGTAAACAGGGCTTTATTTTTGAACTTCCCTGCACTTTTTTAAAAAACGAATATAGCCATTTCGTATATTTTTTCTATCAATAGATAAAGATTTTCACGAGGAATTTGGTGATATAGGGGTTGCTGGATATATTTCCTGCGGTTCTGCTGCAATTGGCTAAAAACTGCATGATACTATACGGATAGCTTCACCTGAAAAAAACGAGGTTTTCATCAGAAGAACGGCTTCGAATTATAACTCTCTATTATAAATGTGGAAAAAACGCCAGGGAAACACAACGAAGATATGTTGCAAATTTTCACCGAAATATATCAGTAAAAACGATTTTAAAACTGAAGGTCTTATTCGAAGAAACAAAATCGTTACATATTAGAAAAAGGACTACAATGAGAAAAAGAAACAGGGATGGAGCTATTCTAAATTATTTTACTTTGTTTTCCAGGAAGTCAATTACTGACGCAGTTAGAGACTTAAGGTATGGCCCTGCAAGAAGAAGAGTAACCTGCGACGGTTCAGAGAACACTGAAATATTTTAAGTATCTTCCATATCACGTTCTTCCAGTGCAGCATTTAACACGTGAACAGAAGGTACTTCGCTTGTAATTTGTTTCCCAAATTTTAATCCATGAACAAGATAACGATCCTAACCTGTTTCAAACGATTCTTTGGACGGATGAAGCTACGTTCACTACATCGGGAATGTTTAACCGACGCAATACGCTCAGCTGAGCAAGACAAAATTCCAGGAAATGTCAAGAGATTAAATACCAAGGGAGGTCTTATCTACATGTCTGGTGTGGTGTGCTTAACAATAGAATTGTTGGGCCAATATTCTATGAGGGATTCTTAACTGGAGAAAGATATCTTAAACTTCTTGCATACGATATTGACGACATTTTAGAAGAATTGCCACTCGAAACGTATCGCAAGATAATTTGGCAACAAGACGGAGCGTCGCTTCATGCTGTTTGTCAAGTTGTGCAGTATCTCAATCGCCGATACAATCAGCAGATTGGACGTTATGGCACTATTAGATGGCCACCTAATAGTCCAGATATTACAATTTTGGACACTTTTCTATGGGGTCACTTAAAGAATGTGGTTTACCAAAATGGAATACAAACACGGAAGAAATAGGAGAAAAAATTGTAAATGAAATTAATCGTCTTAACCAAGAACCTCAAATAATATCGGCGAGCTTAGAAAGGCTAATGAGGGGTTATAGATCATCAACGGGGGTCATATAGAACATTTAAATTATTAGTAATATTATAATTTTTTGTTATAAGTGTTCTTATTACCACCATATTTTACCTCGTATTTTAATTTTTTTCGTTTATTGTAATTTTGCTGCTTGGTTTAGAAATAGATATAGCATGTTTAGCATATAATATAATTTGAAGCCTTTCTTCTGATGAAAACCCCATTATAAAATTACTCCAAATATCATACAATATCAACAATAATAAACGTATTTTTAAAATTCTCGACTTTGACAAATAAGCACCTGTGACCTGTGGCAGCCAGGTTTTTTCAGGTGAAACTATCCATATAGTATCATGCAATTTTTAGACAATTGCTACAGAACCGCAGGAAATAAACCCAGCAACCCCTACATCACCGAATTCCTCGTGAAAATCTCTATCTATTAATATAAAAATATACGGGGTATTTCATTAAAAAATACGTCACTTGTGCTGTAACTCTTTTGTTTTTGTTTTAATTGTTTTTCTGATTAGATTTTTGAATTCTACTGAAAAAAATACACAAAATGGCTATATTTGTTTTTTAAAACAGTACAGGGAAGTTCAAAAATAAAGCCCTGTTTACATAAAATAAATAACCCTGTACATTAATGAGGGTTTTTAAGGTCAGGATATTCTAAAAGGCAATAGATCTAAAAATACTGTGTTGTCTAAATGAGAAACCTCTATGTTTTTAAAAAATATTATTCTTTATAAAAGTTCTATTTCCAAACAAATTTATCCTTACTTTTATAAGTAGGCTCCCTTTTCGGAAACACTTTGTCTGTTCTTTAAAGAACGCATTTTTTGGCCAACATTGAAAAATATTATTGAATTAAAATTTAACAACAAACGCCACAAAGTACATAATTAGAAACATAACATAAAGGAACAATAGTTTTTAGCCGCCTACTGCTGTTTATGAGTAGTAGTAATAGTAATAAATAAAAAATTGCATTTTTTAATTTACCCACCGTAGGCAAGCTGCGACAGATACTGCAACTCGAAAGAATAAAATTATGCAGGGTATCAACAGAGCTAATTATAACGATAATAATTGCGTTAGAGAATTTGGATTTTCAGTTGGTAATGAATTTCAAAAGTTGGATGCTAGGGTGCTAACACCTCCAGAACTCATGTATAAAAATAAAACTGTTAGAGTTAGCAGAGGTATTTGGAGAAATGAAGCATTTCTAACTGGCGTCACAATCAATAAATGGACCATTGTTAACGTGTGTCGGTATCCTCCACGACCTGACGATTACAGAAGAATGACAGAGTTGGTAAGATTTTTTCTAATCTAATTTTAGGTACTTTAGTTGTTATGTTTATACAGGGTGTCCTAGAAGTAATGGGACAACAGCAGATTCTTTAGGTCAAAATAATGAAATTAACTTAAATTTGCCTTATTCCAAAGTTGATATTATCTAAGATACAGGGTGTCAAACTATTAATTTTGTTTTCGTTTTTTCGTAATAATTTCTTAGCTAAATGACAAAGCGGTACAAAATTGGGGATTTGGCTTTTTTTAAGGCGAGAAATTCAAATGTGTCCATACTTTTGATGTTGCTGGTAGAGGGCGCCAGCTATGGCCTACCCCACTTCTTTTAAATGGCATACCTTTATTTAAGCTTGGGATATTGAGCTGTTTATTAAAAAAAAAGTTACTATAATTCCCTATGCGTTAAAAATGTATACTTCATTTAAGTCTCTAGGACCAACTGTTTTCGAGATAAATGCATTTTAAAGGACCCCGCAATGTTTCTATGGAAAATGGTTTTCGGCCAATTGTTTTTAACGTTTGCAAAGTAATAGTTTTTATCACGCAGATCAAACGTCTCTACGGGCACAAAACTCAAAAACCCCTCAAACCCCCTCAAAATCACCCTGAAAGTGACATTTAAGGCTGATTTTGGGGGGTTAGAGGGGTTTTGTTTCCGTAAAGACTTTTGATCAGCGTGTTGAAAACTATTAGTTTGCAAAGTTTGAAAATATCTGGCCGAAAACCCTTTTCCATAAAAAAAATTCCGGGGTCCTTTAAAATGCATTTATCTCGAAAACAGTTGCTCTTAGAGACCTAAATAAAGTATACATTTTTAACGCAGAGGGAATAATAGTAACTTCTTTTTTTAATAAACCAGTCAATATACTAACAATAAGCTTAAAAAAAGTTAGGCCATCTAAAACAAGTGGAGTAGGCCGTAGCTGGCGCCCTCTACCAGCTACATCAAAAGTATGGATGAATTTGAGTTTCTCGCCTTAAAAATACGTCGTTTAGTTAAGAAATTAATACGAAAAAACGAAAACAAAATGAAAAGTTTGACACCCTTTATCTCAGTTATTATCGACTTTGGGATAGGGCAAGTTTACGTTAAATGCATTATTTCGACCTAAGAAATCTGCTGTTGCTCTGTGTCCCATTACTTCTGGGTCACCCTGTATAAGAAGCGCCTTTTAATTACCATATTTTTTATTATTTACTTTAGGGCATAAACTATCGTCAAACACTGCTTTTATTGGCATTTGTTTAAGTTCATGTCACATAAATATTTTACAAATTATTTATTTGCTATTAAAACACTTTTGCCGTTAAAAATTGAAAGGTTTATCTGATATACTTTTTACATTGTCTTTTAACCCAAAAGTTTAAAATATTTACAGTCTAAATTATACACATAATTAACGAAATAAGATGTCTAAAAACAGATTTGGCCGATAAGAGAGTAAAGTCAGCACGTATTTCATAAAATGTTTATTGTAAATAAGTTGTGGTTACAGTTTCAAGAAAGTTGTGATTTTTGGCACAGTAATGGATTTTATAATTGCCTACACAATGAGCAAATTTTCATACTTATAAATATAGTGCGTAAACCCAAAATTTTCAATAGTTAGGCAATATTGCTTCAGGTAAGAAATAAAATCAGAGTATAATAAATTCTACCTGGGACTCGTTTTTTTGCCCAGTTCGATTTGAGAGCAGAAGTTTTTTTTTGGGAAAATAATAAACAAACCCTATGGAGGGCAATGAACTTGGTGATAACAAGTTTGTAAAATGTAAATAAACATGTTAAGAAGATTATTACAGTTGTGACTCGTGTCAAAAACAAATTATAGTTTTCACGATAGACGCACAAAACAATACTTGATTTTTGGGTAACATGCTTGGTCGCTCGCTTGCTGGGATTTTTCGAATGGGCGTCCATCGACAGAATATACATGCACACGCTGCTATATAAATGAACATTATTGTCAAAACTATAACAGTGGTAACAGTAAATAGAAAAGGTCAAATTCGTTAAGATTATAATAAAATTTTAATTGTGGATTTTTACTTAAGATAATTAAAATTTGAGTAAAATATATTTATAGTACAGTGGATGGGGAGAAAAAAGATGTTTGACCTTCGGATTTTTTTGTACAGTTTCAATTTTTATGAAAATTTGGAATTAAATTGCTTTCACCCTCTAGATCAAAGTTTATATATGCTTAATGTGTGCTTTTTATTTTTAGGGGGTAAAAACCACCCCTTATGCTAAAAAATGTAAAAAACATAGAAATAGACCTTATGTAAATTAAAATCATAGCTAAATATGTAGAATGAATATTTTTTATGTTGTGAGTTATATCCCTTAATAAGGAAATTACAAAAAAAAAATTCATTTTAAAATTATTTGATAACGCTTTTATTGTTGGAAAAAATATATTTTAACAGTTTACAGTGTAATAAATATTTAACTTTCATAACTCAACCTTTAAATAAGCACCCCTTATGAAATTTACAAAAAAAAAATGTTTTTCACAAATTAAAACGATTTGATGATATATAATTATATTTCTGAAAATAAAGCTAAAAAATGGTAAAACCTCACAATTTTTTTGTCCTGCATTGATTTGCATAAAAATTTGGAATTAGGCGCACCTAACCTTCTACTTTTAATTCTATTTTATGGTGATGTGCGCTGTTTGTTTCCTAAGGTTGAAAACTACCCCTAATTGTCAAAACTTATAGAATAACATTTTAAACCTTAGTATGGGTAAAAGTTGGTTTGGATTAGTTGATTAATGATTGTTTTATGCTATGGAATACAATTTCAAAATATTCAACCCTTAAAAATCAAGTCTTGTTAGAGCTTAAAGTAAAAAAAAAATATTTATCCTAAAAAAATATTACTTTATCACAGTGATTTAACTTTAGAACGCTGTTGCTTAAAATCTTTACTAATTTCATTTTGCAACTTTTCGACTCTTATAAATCAACCCTTATTATTAATTGAAAAAAAAAGATTTATCCCCAAAAAATTAATAGCTTGACAGGTTTATTATTTAAAAATATTACTGCCTGAAATATCACCTATTTCATTCTTTTGCAAATTTTCAATTCTAAAAAACCACCCCTTACAAGATTGCAATTCTTATAAACCAATATAATAAATATAAATAGGAAAAAAAAGTAGCATTACATACAAAAATTATACCGGTAAAAGTATAAAGTATACCGGTTGTATAGAATATTATGCTCCGAAGTGGGCTATTCGAATTATTCGAAAAAAAAAAGATTGGTTTTTTAAATATAGCTCCTTTAGTTTTAATAATAGAAAGTTATTTCAAAAATAATTTGGTAGGGTTTTTTAAGACCTACAAGGCTATGTAAATTAAATCCTTTTTAATCCCTTAGTTTTAAAATGGGATTAGTTTAAAGGGATAGAATAAGGTGGTGCTAGCTCTTAAAAAGAGGCTTTAAACGGTCATATCTGGCCAAATATTTATTGTACAGAAAGATCTATGTAAGGAAAAGTCTTTGTTATCAAAAAAGCTATATTTCGGTACTCCAACATTTTTTTCGTATCTCCAGTATTGTTGAAGTTATTTTGAAGAAAATGGCTATTTTTACGAAATTGCGGAAAAGAGTTTTTTACTTTAAGCTCCAATTTTTCTAAAATTAAGTATTTTAATTTAACTTCTAGAATGTATTAATAATACATATATTAAAGGATAGAGATCAATTTTAATTCAGAGGGGAATTAGGGGGATGTTTTTAATGATCTTTTTGTAGAAAAAAGTAGGGACCAACCTTATTTTTTATCATAACTCGCTTAATTTTCATACCAGAAACTATTTTTTATTTTTAAAAGAAATGTCTTATTATATACTTTAAAAAAGACCCTAAATGTTTTCCGTGAAAAGTGCAAACTTTTCCCGCTATTTGACTTCGAATATTTCAAATTTAGCATTTTATCAGAAATTATAAAAAAACCATTTTTTAAGTCTTTTTTTAATCTGCTACAATGTTGCTCTCTATAGTTTTTTGATAAAATGGATATTTTTAGAGTTATTCGTGAAAAACCCATTAAAAACGTCGATTTTTTCGTCGAAAAACTTTTACTTTCAATCGCGAATAACTTGAAAAATATTAGTTTTACGAAAAAAATGTATGGAACATTTTTTACTTAAAATTACTTTCTTTATCTATTTCTGTAGTTAAAATGTAATAAAAAATTTCCACCCCCAAGATGGGGTGGCAACCACCCCCAGGATAAAAGCACACCTCGGCATGATATAAACTTTGATCCTTGGGCTATTCCCTACCCTCTGTGAAAATTTCAGGTAAATTCATGCAGGAAAAAAAAATCCTAGCCAAAATGCCTCATCTCCTGTGCTATATGAAGTTTCGGGCAGTTTTTAAATATGGCTTTGATTATTGTTGGTTTTAGCATTGAATACTGGGTCCACAGCAAGAAAGCTTTCAACTATGTTGATTTCTTCAATAAGTAGGCCAGGAGCACCTTTTCTTACGTAATGTGTTCAACATTGCGACTGGCGCACCACTTTTTATATTCAGAAAACTGCTTCTCGTAATTTTTTTTTCGATTTCGTTGGAACAACTGATTTATTGCCTCTTGGGCTGCTTTTTTTATCTCTATATTCATTGCCACAAATGCTTATTTTTTGACAATTTCAGTTTAATAGCAACAGATTTTGTTTAGTGTTATAGGAATACAGAAATTGTTTCTGGTGGTGTATTGATGTCAATAATATAATAACCCTACACCTGACAGCCTCGCTTCTATTAATATATTAGAGTACAGTTAAATAGTTTTTTTATAGATTTATTTTTAAAATTTTATTATCTAAAGTACATAAAATAGTATATAAACCTCGGCACTAAAGCGTTTTTTAAATCCTAAGCGAAACAACCTTTCGCCGCGGGATTAAAAGTATCACTTTAGTCCCTTGGTTTATAATGTTCTATTAATATATCGTTAAAAAACATTAATTATAAATAAATATTGTTTGTCAAGTTTCGTTTTATACTTGGTTATAAATATGTGTCTAGTATATTCTGTACTTGGTATTAAAAATTTTATTAAATCAATAATACGATGTAATACACCCTTTTGTATTATTATATATACTTAATATTATTATCATCCAATGAAAAAAGTAATAACATTTTTAAATTAATTTTTAGTCGTTTGTAATTTCGCGCTTTTTTCTTTTCGCCTTTGGACTTGCTTCAACGTTGCCAGTTCATCTACTTTCAGGTCTCTGTCATATCCTATTCAGTAAAAAATTTTCCCCGAGGATGTAATTAATATTAGTTTTTTGTTCAAACTACGTGGTATATAATTTTCATTTTTTTTTTAATATTCAAAATATATTTTTCTTTATTATACTAGTTTTTTGTAAGAATGGTAAGCCTTCTTCAAAGGAAAAAAATTAAGAAACATGTTTTCCCACGCTTCTTCCATGCTACATGTACAAAAATTGCAATGTTTAATTGCGATTATCTCTTATTAGACGTGATAAATATTCAGCACGTGAGTTGTACATTAGATAACTTATATTCAAAATTTGAAAGATTTCTTGAGATGTTGCTTGCATGACCCAACTACCTTAAGAACTCTTTTTCATAAAAATAACGTGCTAGACTAGCTAGAAATTTCCAAGTAAATGTTATCTTTTAAATTGTTCTTTATTACTGTTTTTTACGTTTTATTTAAAAACTATAAAATTTAAACCCAGCAAACCCTATCTTGGTGAAATCACCTAGTAAAGAGCTTTTGATTTTTTGCATTCAGATAACGAGCGTTTCTTTATTATACACCGTGTTCAAAATTAAGTCGGCACTATTTCTAACTTTTTTATTATAAGAGATACAAGTTGGGTTAAATTAGCAAAGTTGTGTACATTTTTACGCTGATTACAATGACGATAATAGAAAAAACAAATGAACATCAGATTTACGAGTTATTCACAAAAATATACTTTTTTTAAATGCAACACCCTATATTTGTTACGTTAATTCGATAAAGAGTTAATTTTCTATACAATTAGTTATTAACATTTTTTTTTCTAAGATGATAAATAGCAGAGAATTCTTAAAATCGCATTCTTTGTACAAATTATATCGTGGTACGCTATGACAGAAACCAAATTTAAATAAAGTCCGCCATAAAGGATATAATTTGTTAAACATTCTAATTACTTGGGTAAATAATAAACGTAGTTTCAGTTTTTTATAATTATATATATATATATATATATATATATATATATATATATATATATATATATATATATATATATATATATATAAAATTGCTAATGTGCTATATATATGGAAAAATATTCTTGAAACTAATTGTTTTTTTTTAAATTTCAAACACCTCTGCTCACCCATTCCCTAAATAACTATAAAAAATATTAAAGTAACTGCAAATTGAAATTAATATTTAAAAAAAAATAAAAAGGCATGTTTTTGGATATTTTTTTTATACTGAATTACAAATCTTAACCTTTCGCTTAATAATGAGTTTGCTTACTATAAAGTGATGAGTTCAAACCTCTTAAGCAAAAGTTTTTTACCTCTGTTTATTTTTCTTATTGGTGTAAAAATTTTACTTGTTCTACTTTATATTTCACATGTCTATGTCGTGTATCATATCGAATTTTATCTATATTTTGTCTTCGTTTAATATTTTTAGTTGCCTTGTTTTTAATAGCCAAAGAATCGTCCCTGATTGTATAAATATCTGTAAGGTTAGAGGCTGTAATAGGGTAGCTTCTGTGGGGAAAGGAGAACATTTTGTTATATCTTGTTAAGTAAAATTATAAGTAAAAGTTAAATATGGAAGTACTAGTCCCTGGGGATTTGATTGGTATTAGTATAAATGGAGATCATATCTGCGAGTGTTTTGTTAAGCCGTTTTACGAGGCCACTAATGGAAGGGTGATCTGCTGTTGTAAATTTACTTGTGGCATCGATTCTTCTTAATAGTTCTTTAACTAACTTTTGCTAAGTAGTTATTTTGGTGCCCTTTGTCGTGTTATTTTTCCCGAAATGAATGTCGCTATTGGGCGAGCTTTTCCGTTTGGTAAAGCTTCTGTTTTTACCCAGCGAGTAACATAATCTGTCGCTACTACTATAACAGTTTCTGCATTCGCAAAGTTAAATTTATAATTATTTTATTTTAAAAGTAATTTAAATTAAGGTTACCATAAAAATATTTGATTAAAAAATAGAATAGCCATGAATAGAAATTGATACACTCCACCACTGTGTCGCACCTCAAAAACATAAATGCCAAAAAACACACTAATTATAAAAAATGTACAGTGGCGAACAAAAGTATGGAATCATTTCATAAATATTTACTATTTGATATATTATAATTTTTTTTATGAAATACAATTTTTATGTTAAGAAACGGGACATAAAATATCATACATTAAGAACATAAGTTACACTTAAAAATATTTAATAAAAACAAAATTTATTTAAAAAATGATAAATGGAAGTATGGAAACATTTCTAGAGTACGCAAAAAATATAAATTCAGTCTATAATTTAAATATATTTTTTTAATATTTAGTTGGCCACCCCTTGGCTTTAATGACTGCTTGACATCTTCTTCCCATTAAATCTATTAGCTTTGCACAATAACTGACTGAAATTTTATGTTATTCTTCCTGCAAAACTACCCATAAATCTTCTCGGTTTTTGATGTTTCTTTTTCTAATTTGGTTTTCTAAGTGCCTCCAAAGATTTTCTATCGGATTTAAATCGGGTGATTGGGAAGGCCAACCCATAACCCGAAGTTTTTCCTTTGAAAGCCAATTCTTAACTAGTCGGGAGGTATGCTTAGGATCGTTATCCATTTGGAAAATCCATGACAAAGGCAGATCATCTTTTTATGGCAACAGGATACTCTCCAATATCTTAACACACTTTTAAGCATCCATATGCCCATCAATTCTGATTAGCGGACCAGTACCAGATCGTCTAAAACATCCCCACACCATGTTTGACAGTTGGAATCAAATACTTCGGGTCGAATCTTTTACCAGGAGGCCTTCTTACATACCCTGTAGAATCACTCCCAAGTAAATCAAACTTACTTTTATCACTGAAAAGTTCCGAAGCTCACTGATTTTGTGTCCAGTCTTTGTGATCTCTAGCAAACTTTAATCTTGCCGCTCTGTGGAGCCTGGTCAACAAGGGCTTTTTCGGCGCGTCTACCATAGGTTTTCCATTATTAGGCGACGTCTAACAGTCATGTCAGAAAGGTTTACATCTGGTAAGTTCCTTATTAATATCAACGGCAGTTTTTCTTGGGTCACTTCTGGCTTTTCTTAAAATTGTTCTGTCCATCTGTAAGAAAGTTTTTCGTGGTCTTCCACTTTTAAATGCGGGATCTACGGTCCCTCTTTGTAAATAGCGCTTAATAATTATACTTACAATACCCCTTCTTATGTCAAGACGCTTGGAAATATTAATTTGCTTCACACCCGTTTGATATAATGCAACTATTTTCTGTTTAAAGCCAGGGTCATAATACTTGCACTTTGGCATTTTATTTAGAAATACTACTCCCACTATAAGTTATTAAGGCAGAGCAATAACTAAAGTAAATTTCAATAAAAATATATAAAATGTTTCCATACTTTTGTAAACAACAAAATACGAAAACATCATTATATTCGGCAAAAAAGAGCTCAACTCCATGTGTTTATATGAAATAGTTCATAGTCAGCGGGTTAAACTGGTTTACTGATACAGGTATTGTTCATTATAATTAAATATTAATCTTCATTTTCAATCATGTATGTGAAGTAAGTGGGTCAGGTTAAAGATTTTTATTTTATTTATTTATTTATTGTTTATGGCCCCATCAACTACGAGAGTTATTAGAGGCCTCTAGCAGTAGGTACAATGATTTGTTAGCAATACTTAATAATACTCAAATAGTTTAATAATTTAATACTTATTACACCTAAATATTCTGCGACTCCATAGTTTAGGTTATGTTTGTTTCGCAGTTGTGCTACTTCCGAACATTTTTCAAATATGTGCCTTACGGTTAATTGATTTGCACACTTTGCACAAACAGGTGGATCAATTTTCTTAAGGAGATATTTATGGCTAAATTTCGTATGTCCTATTCGTAATCTTGTAAGTATTACTTGATCTTTTCGGTTGAGGTGGTTGTTATTCCAAGCTTTGACGTAGGGTTTAATTTCATTTAACTTAGTATGCTGATTTGACCAATGATTCTCCAACACGTTCTTAACATCATTACTTGGAACTGAAACATTGTTGCTTATATTTTGCTGAAAAATAGCTTCTTTCGCAGCTGTATCTGCTATTTCATTTCCCTTAATACCTATGTGTGATGGTATCCATATGAAGTTAAGACATTTTTGGTGACTCTGAAGGTTGTGTAAAGTCTCTTTTATTTTTTGTAGAAGTGGGTGTCTTGGATATAGTTGCTGAAGTCCCTGTATTGAACTAAGTGAATCAGTAGCTATAGTATATTTCATTATGTCTTGCCTTTTGATATACTCTAGTGCTTGTTGGATTGCATATAATTCTCCTGAGTATATTAAGTACCAATCGTGCAATTTATAGTAAAATGTTTCAGTTGGAGTAACTACTGCAGCTCCAACGCAACTGCAAATTGCCCCCGATTATTTCTGGAGATGTTTCAGACTTGGAAAATATGGTTAGGGATTGCATTCCGGGATTTGTATGCTCCATGGTGGAATGTTTAGGGTTTGATTCGGTATTATTTTTGGAAGTTAGATATCAAGGTGGTCAATGTATCGATTTAGCCTTTCATAGAATTGGACTGGTATTCTTTTTGAGATAGTATGGAAGCGGCATAATTAAGACTTAAATACATTTGATGCTTCTACCTGAATGCTAGTTATGGGGCTTGTTTTGTACGCTCCTATGGCAATTCTCAATGCTTTGTACTGTATTGTGTTTAACACATTTAAAACTGTTTTGTTCGCCGAATCGTAACAGATGGCCCCGTAGTCAATTTTGGACCTTATAAGAGATTTGTATATCATGAGTAGTGTTTGTTTTTCGGCTCCCCACCTATGGTTACATATGCTTCTTAGGAGATTTAGAGCGTTTTGACACTAATTATTTATGTGTTGTTTCCAATTAAGTTGTGAGTCCAATATCATTCCCAGAAATCGTATGTTTGAAACTGATTCGATGGGATTAGAATAGAGTGTAAAATCTTTTTTTGTTTTGGTCTGTGTTTTTTGTAAATAGTATCGTCTTAGTTTTTGTTGTACTGAACTGAAATCCTGTCTCTAAAGACCATGCTTCCGGTTTGAAAAGAGTGTTCTGAAGGTGATTTTGAAGTCTTTCAGTATTATTTCCACTAATATTAATTACTAAGTCATCAGCATACAATCTGGCTTTTATTGAGGTTTGAATTTTTTCAATAATATAATTTATTGATATAACAAAAAGGGTGACACTAAGTACATATCCTTGAGGAATTAATTGTTGCAACTGAAGTAAAATAGCTTTTGATAATTTAAGTTTTTAAAGATTTTTAGGTTATTGTAGGATTTTTAGAAATGTTCATGTATTATGATTAATCAATTTCAATCATATTGATTATCTATCAAATAAAATAAGTATTCTTATCCATAAGTTCTACTTATTGAGAAGATTGTTTTAATAGAAAAACTCTAATAACAGTTTACTTGATTAAACCACCAAATCGTTTATTATATTTGGGATACTGGTGTGAGAGGTACGTTATAATAGCAACTTACATAAATTGAATATCATACAATAATATATCACAAAAATTATGTTTAAAAGAAACAAATTATATTCCATTAGTAAGCTTCTCTCTTTAAAATTGAGCTAAATTAAATCGATATATGTGGGAACTGCCTGTTCTTTATAGATTACAACTATGCCACTAGGGCTAATAAAAAAAAGATAATTGCATCTTTTAATTAGCCACAATGACCTTAATATCAAATATATAAATTATATTGACCCCAAATTTTATAATATGTTGCCAGTTGACATCAAAAGACTAATAAGACAGTATGTAAAAAATATATTTATAAAAATTACCGACATTTTAAAATGCTTTTTAGGTAATTTCCTTTCTTATATTTAGCGACACTTATACTTTTTAATTATAGATTTGCCTTTTTTCTTATCGTTAGTTATTAATTAATGAATGTTACATTGTTTTTAATGTAGTGATAGAAGAGTTATGCTTGTACTAATGTTTTATATTTAATATTTTAATGATTAACCAGTTATTTGTATAATGTCAGTGGTTCGGTGCTTGCACAGCGTTGACGGAACAGGGGAATTAAATGGATTAAACATCTAAAAACCCGGCACATACGGTAACTAATATAGTCGGTCTCAAAGTATATCGCTATGGCTTTTGACGGACAGTACCCCAATAAACCTTTAACGATTTTATTACCTATTGTTATTGGGTAAACCCATTATTTCATAATGGCAGGGGTGGGCCAGGTATTTCTTGAGTATTGACCATTAGGTATATAAATATCTCGGCTAATATTTTAGTGACAGTGTTGAATAACCGTTTTTACTGTGCGTTTCGAAAAAGTTGTTTTACGAGAATATAACTATGTCGCGTCGAAATCATTTGTCATTAGATGCAAAACAGGTTGTGAAAAATATGTTTTTATCAGTAGATGACTAATTAAACAAGAAGCTTTAAAAGAAACCTGTCTACTTACAAACACTCCAATATAATCGATAAGGGATATTATTATTAGTGCAAAATTGAACAAAAGAAAAAAACGTAGTGATTTTCAATCTCAACGTGTAGACAATAGTGATCAGGGCCTAATAAGAAGAAAAATATATTGTCTTTATGAATGCGGAGTTGTTCCTACCTTGAATAAACTGAAAAAGAAGCTAGACGAAGACGAAACCAATATAAATATTAGCCGTGCCACCCTCAATAGAGTTGTGTGTAAAATGGGATTTAAATACCGCAAAATAGACAAAAGACAAGTAGTAATGGAATCGCACAGATTACGCACTTGGAGGTTTAATTACCTTTAAGAAATTAAAAGAGATAGGTTAGAAAACAGATTCATAATTTACCTTGATGAAACATAGTTCGATACACACGACGCAGTATCCAAAGGATGGTTTGATTTCAGTTAAAACTGTCAGACGAAAGCACCTTCAAATAAAGGAAAACACATTACCATAATACACGCTGGTTCAGGAGACGGATTTGTCCCAAACTGCTTGCTGTTGTCTGCAAAGAATATTAAGGATTCTAGTTTGGATTATCATGAGGATACAAGTGCAGAACTTTTTGAAAACTGGTTTTAAAATTATCTTTTAAAAAGTATTCCAAAAAACAGTGTTATTTTCATGGATAACGCAAGCTACCACAGCCGTCTGCTACACAAAGCACCAGCTTCATCAAGTTCGAAAACTGAAATCCAGGAATATTTGTTAGAAAATGATATTTATTTTGAATTCAGTTACAAAAAGCGCAACTTCTGGATGTCCTAAATTCATATGCAATTAAAAAACTATGTATGTGATAATTTGACTGAACAGGCTGGGCATGCTGTCTTATGTCTTCCCCCGTATCACTGTATGTTTAACCCCATAGGGCGTTTGTGGAACCGAGTAAAATTAAAGATCAGAGCAGAAAATGTTACACCTACTTTAAGTCCCTGTGCTATAAATTTGTTAAAAAATGTAATTACTAACATACCAGTTGAGAGCTGGAAAAATTCAATACAATACAGCACATTAAAAAAATTGAGGACTCTTTCATGTCTATACAAAACAACCTAAATCCTATTGTAATTAATCTCAATGATGACTTTGATAGTGAAACAGAATAAGATTTAGATATTTAGATTAAAAATGTAATTATGTATGGATAATATAGTTATAAATTTATTAAAACTTAGCATATATTTAATTTCTTAATGTAATTTTAAGATTATATCTACCTAAATAAACAATAAATTATAAATCTTTATATTATTAGAGTCCGTCCCTAATGTTCTGTCCTTTAATACCTATTAATCCGCAGTTTTATTGTTGTCGGCAGGTATAATCCATAAATGAAGGCAAAAACTAACACGTTATACTTTGAGACAAACTATACTTAGGCTTCATACAAGCCTTCGTTGGGCGTCATTAAGATAAAAAAAAGTAGTATCAATATCATTTATTCTTTCTTCTTGTTTGTATAATAGTAGCAAACTACCAACATTTTTTATTTTGTAATAGTCGTTACCTAAAGAAATAAGTTCTTATTGTCGAATAACGATTTCGGTCCTGTTTTTTTTATATCATCGTATTTAAATCTACCGATTTTAGTGTTACCTTTTGAGAACAATGTCAAAATTGGTGATTTGGATATTTAATTTTAGAAAAAAAATCCTAAATTTATAAATTTTTTAAAACGCTCATTTCATTTCATTGAAGAATTAACCCATTGCAAAATGCAACGCAAAGGACTATTTTTGAAAATGTATATTTTGTGTTTACGTGTGATTTTAAAATAAAATGTCGAGTAATTGTGATAACTGACTTTTTTAAATCAGATATTTTGAGTTGAAGACAATCCAAAAACGTCATTTGTAAATACTTTAAAACTAAATAAATAGTAAAGAAGTGACCTTTGCCTTTTCAAACTGGTAATTAAGGTGTTACAAGTGAGGCAGAATTAACGTAAACATACTGGGCTACTGCGTTTTTTGTCCTAAATAAAATCTAGCTCACTTTACCACATTACTAAATGTATTTATATAACCTTAAATTTGTTTTTAGACATCCTTTTTTAACCGTTGTTTAAGCCAATTTTTTAAATAGTTCACAACTATAGTAGTCGATATTTTAAGCAAATAATTATTTTATTTTAGTTTGAAAGCTCAGGAAGGACTTGTGGGATGCACTTCGCATCAAAAGCAACAGAGCCGTTTGCAACTATAGGTGGACGACAAACTTATAGTGATATTGAACAATACTTTAAAACTCAGAAAGGCAATTTTGATGTTATTTTTGTAATCGTGCCTGACAGTGGCCCACAATACTCATTTGTTAAAAAAGCCGCTGAAATTGCTGTTGGTTGCTTAACCCAATGTATAAAATCCAACACAGTGGGAAGAAAAATGAATCAACAAACCGCTGTCAATATTCTTTTGAAGGTTAATAGTAAACTGAATGGAATTAACCACACCTTTACTCCGCAGACAAAACCCCCTATTTTAAAAAGGCCTGTTATGATTATGGGAGCTGATGTAACTCATCCAGGACCAGACTCTAAAAACATTCCCAGTGTTGCGGCAGTAACAGCTTCACATGATCCAAAAGCTTTTCAGTACAATATTTGTTGGAGATTACAGAATCCTAAAGTGGAGATAATCTCTGACTTGGAAGCTATAGTGATAGAACATCTCAAATTCTTTTTTCAAAGAACCAAAGTTAAACCAGAAGCCATAGTATTTTTTAGAGATGGCGTATCAGAAGGCCAATTTGAGCAAGTTTTGAATGCTGAAATACGTGCAATTCGCTCCGCATGTAAAAAGATGCAAGCTGATGGATACGAACCGAAAATAACATTTTTGGTAGTTCAAAAGCGTCATCATACCAGGCTATTTCCAATGAACCCTAGAGATTCGGAGGACAAAAATATAAATGTACCAGCAGGTAATTTTAATAACTTTTTTTCTTTTACACTTCAATTTATCTCTAAGAACTGCCAAAATTTTGGTTTAGAAGCATTAACTATTGTGATTCGCCATGAATATCTATATAAATTAACTGATATTTACTCTACTTTTCTCTATTTTACGTTCTCTTTGAAAAAGTTTTCTTTGGAGAAAAACTAAAAGCGTTTCTCTTTATTTTTTAATTACTATCTAACTCTTACGAGTTTAACTAATATAAAATGTATTTACATTTATATTTTGGTTAACATTAAATGGTTTATTGTTATTTGAGATCTAAAAATGTTTTCTGTTTTAAAGACAGTAAAAATGTTAAATTTATTACCTATATATATATATATATATATATATATATATATATATATATATATATATATATATATATATATATATATATATTTTTTTTTTTTTTTTTTTTTTTTTTGAAAAGCCAGGAACGTATGGCAAAAATAAATTTGTAGTATGTAGGTGTCTTATATTTAAGAAAGCAACCATTTAAAATCAAGTGGATAACTATTTTATTTTAAAGTGTCTTTATTTTTTACATTTTGATCACAACACATTATCTTTATTTTATCAAATAGACTTTTTACGAAAAGACTGCTGTAACTCAAGCCATTTTGATTTTATAGTTAGCAACAGAGTACAACTGGTTTTCAATTCGTCATATTTTAAACGATTAAAATAAGGCCTGTAGTAACTTGATAACATTTGTATTTTCAAGATAGTGAATAGATAAATTTGCTTTTTCCAGTTTGTTAAATTTAAGTTATGGATTTAGACTTCCTAATCCATTTAGGATTGGATAAGGTGTGACATTTTTTATTATTGAAATATTTTATTTCGGAGTTAGAAAAAAAAATGAAAATATCTAACTAAGATATTAGTTTAAGGGTCGTGTGCACCGTTGTGCACAAAGCCGGACTTTAAAAGTAAGCTTTACCTAAAACAAAAAATATCTTGCACCGTTTTATAAACCTGGCTTAGGTACTATTAAGCTTAGTTTTATTTGCCGCCTATTATTCAAAAGCGGATTTATCTCTCCCTATTTGTATTCGCCATTGTTTATATTTTATTGATTTATGCCAATTATTATAATACTAACAAATTGTTTTTAATAATGAAAATATTCTTAAAGACGATTTAAATATATGGGAGGTGATTTAATACGAATTTTCCCAGAAAACTTTATATTCGAAGTAATTCCTTTAAAGAATTAGATCATCTAAAATTTTTTAGAAGATTCAGACTCACTAAAGACACTACTGAAAATCTTCTTTAGCTGTTTCAACATGAATTGGAATATAGATGTATTTAATAATAATCATCAACCTAACATTCATTCATCAAATAATCGGTTATTTTGCTAATATGTAAATATCAAATAGGTATAGGGTTTTTTTTTTGTTTTTTATATTTTTTATTTATTGCTTGCCTACAATAAAGATTGAGTCCTGTCCCATGAAAATAATTGTTATGGATTAACTTTAATGTCCTTTATCGCGTGACAGTGCTCAATCCTTACATGACGGATCTAATCATCTGCTCGTCATACTCTCCAGAAGACAGGGACACCAGAACACATCAGAACACATATTGTGCTCGTGTCCGGTAGCGACACGAGTAAAAGGAGATGTAAAAACTCTCTCCCAATCTGATATCGGATTTATTAGAAGTCTGATCCTATTGGGAGAAATATAAAAAGATGTGAGCCACAATAGACCGAGCGCTTGCAGTGGAGGGCGTAAAAAGTCCACTCACTTTTAAACCTTAAGACCAAGACCGGTCTCGCTCATCACTAATTATATATGTAGTCATGTTATTGAATTTAACATTTTCTAAACCTCAAACTTAAACACTCCAAATTTCTAACTGAATCCAAACCTTGTCGAGGTAGACAAATTAAAAATGTATCCAAATCACCAAAAAAAAAGCTAAAGGAACTTGCAACAATATTCTGTAAAATTTACGAAAACACTTGATTAGTTTCCAAAAACTTTAGCCTTTTTTTACATGATGGTGTATTCGATAAGGACCTTTTTATTTAAAATATTTTCAAGATGGTGGCACTTTCAGTTTTACCAGAAGTAGATGACGAACAAACTAATAGTTCGTTTGTCACAACATGTGGAACTTAACAAAGCGGGCTTTTATCATTTTAATAAGAGCAAGTTTAAATATTAAAGCCAGCTTGTAAAAGCTTGCCTTAATTGTACAGGGTGGCGCCTTTTCGTTGACCTTACAGGGTATAGCGAAAACTGAAAGAGATAGGACAAATCTGATTGCGCAATCTCGATTTCGATTTTTGAAACAAATTCAATGGTGAAACTAAATCATGGATAACTTGATTCGTTTTGGAGATACAGAGTGTTTTTCAAATTTTGTCAATTTGGCCAGGCACTTGTAACTCGCTTGGTATTAGAGATAGAAAAAAGTATAAATAGAAAAGTTTTAGGGATTTTTGCGTAGAACTCAGTGGCGTACCTATAAATTTTTTATTGACTTTTATTTTTAAGTTATAACACAAAGTTGGGTTTTTTCAAATGGAACACCCTGTATATTTTTTTTAAAAATGGATAGAGCTTACAAAGACCAATTCGATGATATATAGTTTGATGGATCTGTCTGTAACAGATGTTGCGCAAATTGGCAAAAACCTATAAAAATTAAAATATTTGAGACAAAGTTGTTGTTTTTTAATGGGACACCCTGTGTATTTCTTTAATAAGTAATGCAACTGACAAATATCAACCAAATGATATATGGTTTAATGGGTCTGTGTGCAATAGATCTTGGGCAAACTGCCAAAAACGTAAAAAAAATCATATATCCGTTCCTTGCTAACACTTATTTTATTATTTAACCAATTTTCTAACTTCTATATAACTAAAATTTAAATTACGAATAAAAAATCCAAGACTAAAATATATATTTAATAATTCATACTATTAAACCTATGCCTAAACTTTATATAAAAAGTTTTGATATTGCTGTGTTTATCATGATTGAAAAAGGAAACATTTTCTAAAGTAGGCTTTGAGTATAAAACCCCGTATGAAACAAATGAAACTGACGTACTAGTATGACTTATTTGGAAGCAGTGCTATTATTTTATAAAATGGAGTTTCAAAATTACGAAAAATTTAATATGTTGGAATGTTACATTGAAAGTGGAAAAAATAGTATAAATGCATTAAATCTGTATTTTAATAGATATCCAGAACGAAGGCAACCAGGACAGAAAATTGGTAAACATTTTAACATTTTAACATTAGTAAGTAATTTGATTTCCTTTGGATCTTTTCGAAAACCACGTTCAAAGACCTATAATAAAGAAAACAGAGAGCTGGAAGAAATGAATACAATAGGGTATGTTGTCGCAGAACCTACTGCATCATCCAGACAAATTTGGGATGCTATTGGTGTTAATAGAAAAAAAGTAAAAAATTTTAAAACGCCACAATTACCATCAATATGTTTATAGAAAAATCCATAATTTACATCCGGGTGACGCAGAACGCCGTATCACATTTTGTTTGTGGTATCTCCGGCAATGTGAACAAGATCCAGAGTTTTCCAGAAAGATAATATGGACAGATGAAGTTCGAGTAACTAGTGATGGACTGTTTAATCGCCACAATAATCTTACTGGTCAAACGGAAATCCTCGTTTGACAGTAAACAGAGTCAGACAAGGGAAATTCGGTTTTAATGTGTGGTGTGCACTTTATAAGAACAGAATTTTGTGCCATTTTGAATTTGATGACAATCTCACAACAGACCTTTATTTAAATATTTTGGAAGAAAATTTATTAAATGAGATAGATAATCTTCCCCTTCTGAAATGAATAATGTCATCTTTCAACAAGACGGTAATTCTTGCCACAATGCCCGTGCCGCGGGGTTATTTCTTGATGAACATTTTCCCAATAAGTGGATAGGTACCAATGGTCCAGTTAGGTGGCCGGCACGGTCACCTGACCTTACCCCTATGGACTTTTTCCTCTGGGGATTTGTTAAAAACGAAACCTATAAAACTAAGAGCAACAATTTAAATGAATTACACATGCATTTTAGGAACAGTTTACAAAAGGTGTCCAACTTGCATATATATAATGCTTTAAGAAGAGTCGCTAAACGTTGCGAAAAATGTATAGAAAATAATGGTTTGCAATTTGAACATTTGCTGTAAAGGACCTAAATATTTCGTAATTAAAATTTATAAAATAATTAATTCTTTGTTGTTTGTTTAAATTATTCAACTTATAATATTAGTATTACTGGTAATTATGTTAAATTTTAGTTTATCTAAAAATGTATTTTTTTTTAAGATAATTAAATAGTTCTCCCTTTTAAGTATAAATTAAAATTATATTGCTTCGTATCTTAATATTATTATTAATATGTTTTTTATTATGATTTTGAGATATTAAAATTACATAGTTTTCATTTTTGGTTTTATTTAATTTTTTATGGTTTTTGTCAGTTTGGGCCAGATCTATTGCACACAGACCCATTAAACCATATATCATTTGGTTGATATTTGTCAGTTGCATTACTTATTAAAGAAATACACAGGGTGTCCCATTAAAAAACAACAACTTTGTCTCAAATATTTTAATTTTTATAGGTTTTTGCCAATTTGCGCAACATCTGTTACAGACAGACCCATCAAACTATATATCATCGAATTGGTCTTTGTAAGCTCTATCCATTTTTTAAAAAATATACAGGGTGTTCCATTTGAAAAAACCCAACTTTGTGTAATAACTTAAAAATAAAAGTCAATAAAAAATGTATAGGTACGCCACTGAGTTCTACGCAAAAATCCCTAAAACTTTTCTATTTATACTTTTTTTCTATCTCTAATACCAAGCGAGTTACAAGTGCCTGGCCAAATTGACAAAATTTGAAAAACACTCTGTATCTCCAAAACGAATCAAGTTATCCATGATTTAGTTTCACCATTGAATTTGTTTCAAAAATCGAAATCGAGATTGCGCAATCAGATTTGTCCTATCTCTTTCAGTTTTAGCTATACCCTGTAAGGTCAACGAAAAGGCGCCACCCTGTACAATGGTGCACGCGGCCCCAACTAACTTAAGAATCTTAAAGGATTTCGAAAATGTTTTTGATATAAAGTAATTTCATTTTAATTTTGAGATGAAAACAAGACTTTTCCTACATACGTCCGAAAATGCAATTTGCACACCCCTGTTATTTTAGACGGTGTATTTATTTTTTGTTTAAAAAGGAGAAACCCAATACCCAAAATTTTATGTTTAAGCTAAATTTTTGGTCTCTTGCGTTTTTTTTTTTTTTTTTTTGATACAACTAACGATTTTTGATAAAATCGACGTTGAGTAAAATGAGAACAATTGCGTATAAATAAAATCAAAGAAAAACATAAGATAGTAGGTTGTGCTTGCTTGTTTTAGTAAAGTCTATAAACATTTTTGATATTTTGCGTTACATAATTTACTGTTAATATTTAGCCCAGAGGTTAACTTTCCATTGTAGTTTTTGTTTAAGGCAGATATCGTGATATATACGATGGCTGGGTGCATTTTACGACGCATGCTTATAGAAAAAAAAAGTTTTATTTCGAACTAAAAAAATCGCCCCCAAAATATTCTTACTAAACTTTGAAACGCCATATATATATTTATACCTATATAAAGGAAATCCAAAATATGCTTCACATTTGAAATATTGCTCCTCCGCTCAAATAGTGTCATAATGCAGACAAACAAAGTATTAAGAAAAATGCGTTTGAAATCGTTGTTTTAAATCAAAAGCCATCAAAATGAGCACAATAAGTATTGAGCAATTTTCAAAGATTTTTAAATCTCTACAAAATAGCATATTTAGTATTTTTAAAATATGAAAAAGTTTTTTTTTGAGGAGTGACACTATAAGAATAAAAAAAAAAGAAATATTGTTTATTAACATACATAAGAACATAAACAATTACGTCATAGCATGTCACGAGTCCACTTTTATTGAGAAAATTGAGATTGTTTTATGTATCAAGTAATAACATAATAATAAGACAACCACAGTGCATTAGTACCTAGACTTATAATAAAAAAAAACTCTACAAAGGATACTTTTTCAATTACTTAGATAGACAACGACTGGATATGTGGCACTGTTTATGTTTGGCACGTCATTGATTTTGGTTAACGTCGTAATAACACTAGTGTCACCTAGGCACAAATACCTAAAATATACACATATGAAACTTTCTCAAGAAGGTGCGATATAGTCACCATATAAAAAAAGTTTGAAACAAATTCTCATTTTAAAAGTTCTTGTTGAGTTTACTTGTCTGGAAAGTTTCTATACGAAGAGACCGTTCCGGTCCTGGTCCCGGGGTATAACGACTGAGTGTGCTCAGCCCTATTGAGCCCTATGAACTGGCAGATCGCCTAAAACCCCTAAAAAATTCAAAACACTTATTTACGTTTCGTTTGCAAGTCTGCCACCATTATTAAGATTACCTTAAATGAAAAATAAAATAGAAATTAAAATAAAATTTGTAAGAATGTTGGTATTATTTATGACGTTTTGTCGTAAATGACATCTTAGTTTGTTTTGACTGATACATTTATTATTTTTCAAAAGAAAAAAGGAAGCGTGTTAATTAATTTTTAGTTTTCCTAAAATTACTTTAGCATCAAGCATAAGTACCATGTATTATTTAAATTAACAAATATTGATGCTACACATTCATCTTTATTTAACAATATCAATGCACTTTCTTGTGTTTTATGTTTTTTGATCAAGTTTTCTTTGCCAAAATATTAGATTTTTATTATACAGTTGTTATCAAATGCGAGTTGACAGATTTTTGATTAGTGGAATTTTGTGTTTTTAGGTATGTTAGATGTTCTTTAATGCGTTTGGCTAATAGTGTGGACACTTTTTTCATTTATATAAATTTATTACATTCACAAGGAATCTTATAAATAACATTTTTTGTGGTTTCGTTTATATTGTATAATTTTGTTTCTGTTACTTGAGGTCTTATCTATCTATCTATCTATCTATCTATTGTAGCATGGTGAGTTCCTTCGCTGGAGGCCCTGAGCACTGAGGCCTAAGCCCATTATGCTCTACACCAACCCTTAAGCATACACAGGTTCCGTCACCCTGTACTGTCCCTTATGTATGCATTCCTTTTACACTGATATGGTGCTGTCGAGCTCCAATTTCCTCACTAGTGCTGCAAGTCCTGTTAGTGGTAGGAATCTTATCTCATTTAGGTCCAGCCATGCCGTACCTAGACATTTCCCCTGATGTGCCCTAGTGCTGGGCAATCTCTAAGTACATGTATGGCGTCCTCTCTTCCCTCTCCACACCATCTACATGTACTTGTCTCGCTTTTTCCTATCTTGTTGAAATAGTGTCTGTTCCTACAATGACCTGTCAGTATGCCTGTCAGGTTTCTCATTTGCACCCTTTTGAAGTCCTTTATGTTCATCGGTAGGTCCTTCCATAGTTCTTCCCCAAAAATAGCCTCTGATTGTCTGGCTTTTGTCTTTTTCCTGTTCTCATCGAACCTTTTCTCTATCCATGTTGCTATCTCTGTCATATCCATATGTAAGAAATTCCCACGGTATATTCAGGTCCATTGTCCTCAGCTCCCAAATTGGCGAGTTTGTCAGCCATTTCATTCCCCGGGATCCCTTTGTGTCCAGGGACCCATTGCAGGATGACTTGAGGTCTAGTGTTTTGTGTTTTAAAGATAGTGCAGATAAAATTTAATACCCATTCGTTGAATTTTATTTAATAATCTAAGCGGTTTTATATTGTATGGAAACTTTCCAGGGGAGTAAACCCAACAAGATCTTTTAAATCATGAATCCGCCACAAAACTATAAAACATATTTGGAATTCTTATTTGTTTCAAACTTTTTAACCACTTCTGTAATTAAGCTGTTCAAAACGATTTTATTTTTATTTTAGGAACATGTGTAGATACAGATATAGTACATCCGTTCTTGCAAGATTTTTACTTGGTGTCACACGCTAGCATACAAGGCGTAGCGAAACCAACAAAATACTGCACCTTATGGGATGATAATAACATGGACAATGACCAAGTCGAAGAATTGGCCTATTACTTATGTCATATGTTTTCAAGATGTAATAGATCAGTAAGTTATCCAGCACCAACTTACTATGCACATTTAGCAGCAGCTAGAGCTAAAGTGTATATTGAAAATGACAGATTGAATATGGATAAATTGAAACAAGAATTTGATAGGTTTCAAATAAAAGATGAAATCAGGAAGGATTTACCAATGTTTTTCGTTTAATTTAAGTATTTTTATGGTGCTTTTTACAATAAATATAATAAGATTTACAAGTCATGGTTTATCAGAAATAATTTAAATAATGATATTTTATTATGTATATTGTATACCATCCATATTACAATAATTTGAAATTGTTTGAGTACTTACACTAATACTATCTGCAGTTTTTTAAAACCCCATAACTTTTAGAATATTGAAGACATGAAATATGCAATGTACTCAATTATAAAAGTAGGAATTATACCATTAATTATTTAAAATTACTTTAATTTTTAATCCTTATACAAAAAGAAATTAGTCATAAAAATTAATTTGGTATTATTTAACTCTCGAATAATTATTAATCAGCATAGAGTAAGTATATTAAAAAAAGACTTTCTGATAAATCTACGACTAATAAACATATTAGAATAAAACTTTGGTTAACATATAGAATACAACTTTGGTTAAGTCATCTGTCTTATTAAGAATACATTCTGGGCATTGCTTGCATAGAAGTAATTTTGGCAATTTAATATTAAAAAATATTTTTTTTTTACTTATTTAATTAAAAAAGGCTTAAATTGTTTATATAACAACTTAAAGCACCTTTACGGATGCCAATAATATTTGAATAAACATTTTTACCTGTTTTTAAATTTTATAGGACGCAGCGAATAATGTGTATATTATTTATTTTTTTATTTAATTAAATTACCAAGGTTATGACTGTGCTTAAGATATTTAGACCAAAAAATGCCCTTTACATAATCATATATAAATACTGATAATTTTTTTGCTAATTGTTAGGTTAAGGGTTTTTAGGAAATATATTTATCTATATTATTGTTTTGTTTAAAAAATTGGTTAAAAATACCGCTGCCGATGATGCCGATTACGTCGGACTATCCCAAGTTCCTGGCATTGGAATCCGCTTTCGCATTTCTTCAGTGAGGTCTCGACTTTTTTGCTCTATCGACTCTAATTTAATTAATTACTCCGTAAGCTTTTTTTAATTACCTATTTTAAAATTTATATACGTATATTAACCAATTATTTTTGTAATAATAAATATTATTGGAAAAAGTTTTTTTTGTTTAAATTAGTTTCCTTGAAAAGCGTAGGCAGAGAAACATGACACCTTTTGAAATCATACGTGTATTTTTTAAAGAATTGTTATTTTGTTACTTGTATTTAAGGTATCTGATTAAGATGTTGAGTCGGCACAATCAGATCTGGACTTGTGCGAAATGGAAGAACAGACATTGCAGAAACATAGATGGGACAGTTTTTAGATTTGGTCATTATATGTACCTTTTTGGATGAAATTTTTGAATATTCTTTGAAATTTACGATCAAGGTGTCATTCGATTCGGAATATTATATAGAAAGTTTAAGCAAAAGTTATAAACATTTTTTTTTTAAAGTAGGGGTTTGTTTTTTTAAATATCTCAATGATATTGAAAATTTGAAAAAAGGTCTGAAAAGAGAAGAAAACTTCCTAAAAATGGGTCCTACCTTCCGGAACTGAATCTTTAATATTTATAATTTTGACAGAGCCCTGAAAATAGCGCTAAAAGCGGGTAGTCTGGCTTCCGCGCGTGTTGTTACCGTGCCCGAGTGACGAATCGCGAGCGCAAGCCAGACTACCCGCTTTTAGCGCTATTTTCAGGGCTCTGTCAAAATTGTAAATATTAAAGATTCAGTTCCGGGAGGTAGGACTTTTTTCAGGAAATTTCCATCTCTTTTCAGATCTTTTTTCAAATTTTGAATATCTTTGATAGTTTTCGAGATATTCAAAAAAACAAACCGCTACTTTTTTTTAATTGTTTCTAACTTTTGCAATTTTCATCGGCCACTTTTGGGACTTTTCCTTAAACTTTCTACTTAATATTTCGAATCGAATGACACCTTGATCGTAATTTTCGGAAAATATACAAAAATTTTATCCAAAAAAGGTACATGTTAACCAGACAATGGTGGTTTGCCAGACTAGTTACATTTGCGATGATATTCATTAATTCTTAGTATGTAAACGCATCGAAGCTCTATAAAAATAACACAATATCTGCATATTTAAATGCATATTTGTGTGCCTTCTTAAGGTTTTTGTGATGATCAACATATACAGTGTGTTCCAAATTCGGCCTACATGTATTGCTATCTCCTTTAATATACAATACGGAAAGATGCCAAGTTTTACTGTGCAGTTAAATTTTTTCTTGAAAATTTAGTTTTAAAGATATTAGCGAAACAGTAAAATTGTCGATTTTAATTTTTGCTTGTAATTCATTTGTTTTAATTTTGACATGTTATGTAAACTATAACATTATTAGGACACGTTTTGGTAACCAACATTTTGCTAGCAATTTTTTAATCTGATCGTCAATTGTTTTTCAGTTACTAATCAAACCTTTTGATTTTTAAATAGTGGATATCTGTTATTTTCTGATTTTTAAATAGTTTCTCTAAAGGTACATAAATGTGTATTTTGCAGACAAAAGCGATAATATTTTTTAAATATTATTTGTATTTTAGTAAAAAAAAATATTTTAACAAAACCAAATCTAATCAATCTGAAAAAAAACTAAAGATAACAATTCGATAATATAATAGTACAAGAAATGAAGCTGAAAAAATGGCAAAACCTCGCAATTTTTTCGTCCAGCATCGATTTGTACAAAAATTTGGGATTAGGCTCATTTTATCCTCTAGATCGTTTTCTTTATTAAGCCGTTGTACGCTTTTGATTTTTTAAGGGTAAAAATTACCCTTAATTGTAAAAAATTATAAAATAACATTTTAAACTTTAATATGGTCAACATTTAGTTTGGAATAGTTTAATAATGATTGTTTTATGCTTTAGGATATAATACCATAATATTTCAACCCTTAAAACCATCCTTGTTAGAGCTATATATAAAAAAAATATTTATCCTAAAAGAAGGATTTCGGCTTGCATCGATTTGCAAAAAAAATTGGGATTAGTATCATCTCACCCTGTACTTCATATTCTATATCATGCTCATGGGCGTTGATTATTTTTAGGGGTGTAAACTACCCCTTATTGTTAAAAATTATATAAAAACATTGTAAACCTTAATATGGGTAAAATTTGGTTTTGATTGGTTAAATAATGATTGTTTTATGCTTTAGGATATAATATCATAATATTTCAACCCTTAAAAACCACCCTTAATAACATTGCAATTTTTATAAGTAATTTAATAGATCTATACAGAAAAAAAGTAGACACTCACGCAGACACATGAGCAGATGTTTCTTCTTTTTTGTCTTTCGATTTGAATGGAGAAAGTGGAATATATTATAACGTATTTCTGCCGAAAAAACCGGATCTGTGGTATTATATATATTAAAAATGCTCTATTACACTCCCAAGCCGGCTATTCGAATTTTTCGAAAAAAAAACGTTTTATCAACATAGCTCCTTTATTTTTGGCGATAAAAAGTTTTTCCAAAAATGATTTTGTAGGGTTTTTCAAGAGCTATAAGACTATGTGAATTAAATTTGGTAAGATCCCTTAGTTTTTAAGTGGGTGAGTTTAAAGGGCTCGAATAAGGGGGTGTTTGCTCGTAAATAGAGGTTTTAAACAGCTATACCTCTCTAAATATTCACTGAAAAGAAAATCTATGCACAGGAAAATTTAAGTTATTAAAAAAGCTACAATTTAGTACTCTATCATTTTTTTTTAATCTCCAGTATTTTCGGAGATATTTTAAAGAAAAGGGTGAAAAAATCGAAATTTATCTTTAAACTCCAATTTTTCTAAAATTAGGCATTTTAAATAGGTCAAACTTCTTGGGTGTATTGATACATTTATAAAAGAATTATAGGAGGGTAGCTAGGGGGTTGTTTTCACTGATTTTTTCGTAGAAAAAAGTAGGTACCGACCTTATTTTGATCTAGAAACTTTTTTTTTGTTTGAAAGGTCTAATTGTATACTTAAAAAAAAAGATTCTGTAAGTTTTCCTCGAAAAAAGCTAACCTTTAACATGCCGTATCTCGGTTTGTATTGGTCGTAGAAAAATTATAAAAAAAGGATTTTGTTGGTTTTTCTAAAAGCTACAATTTTAATATCTACAGTTTTTTTTATTTGATGCATATTTTTCGAGTTATTTTCAAAAAACCCTCTAAAAAAGTCAATTTTTTTGTCGAAAAACTGTTACTTTCAACCGCGAATAACTCGAAAAATATTAGTGTTACGAAGAAAACGTAAAGAACATTTTTTTCTTAGAATTACTTTGTTCCATCGATTTCCATGGTTAAAATGTAATGAAAAATTTTCACCCCAGAGATGGGGTGGCAACCACCCCCAAGGTTTTAGCGTACAGCAGAATGATATAGAAAATGATTCCTGGGCTTTTCCCTACCTTCTGTGAAAGGTTCAAGTAAATCCATGCTGGACAAAAAAATTGCTAGCCAAAATGCTTTATTTTCTGGCCTATGATGATTATGCGAACTAACAAAAATGTTTTTTGTATTTCTTACAAAGTTCTGTTTTGTTAACTGGTTATTAATCTCTTTAGTGAATCGTTGATTTTAAATTTTCATTTTTATGGTATTTATTTGCAAAAGACATTTTGGTATGACACATTTTTTCAGTTTGATGAATGAAACGTAAAAAAAGATTACAACACAAGTATTTTTTTTTATTATTTTAAGCGAGATTAATTAATATTTTTATGAAATAAAACTAATGACGTCACGTTGGAGTAAACAAATGATCATAACCTATGTTTTGTTCTCGTACTGTTGGTTCCTCCGATTTTATTAACGATCATATTGTTTTAAGTGTTAAGTTTGCTTTTTTGAGCGTTTTGTCTATAATAACGTAACTTATGGAACGAGGAAATATAAAGGCAAGCAGCGATAACTTGTCTAGATTCGACTTGTTGGTGCTGGGAAAGATTCTGGCATCAAACAAAGATTTTTGTTCTGCAGAATTTAGAAATGTCCTTGTAAGTATGATATACTTTTAAAATAATATAACATTAATGTAAGAAAATAGGCCCTAACCTTATTAAAACTCTTCCTTAAACAAGTTTTAGATTAGAGGTTATTTGTCATTGGTTCTTTCTACTACTTAGAGACCAAACACACATAGCTTTCTTTATTTTAGGACCTTCAGGGCATCTTACGGCAACGATGCTATAAGTTTTATTAATGTACACATCATACATTACCAACTAGCATGCGTGATCATATTGTACAAGTGGGGCCCAAATACCTTAGAATTTGGGACAAGGTTCTTTGGAACAGTAATAGTTTGTGCGGCCTAGACATCCACTAAGAAAGAATTTTTCAGGATTCATTTCGGTTGGGGTGTACTTAAAGGGGCAAAAATAAAATCGGGGCGGGACTTAGAATTTACACGTTCGAAGTCGCGGGCAAAAGCTAGTGTATCTATATGTATAAAAGGTGGCAAATTGATAAGATTGATTTGATAGATAAAACCTAACCACAAAACATTTGTTCATTTGTTTGACTACAAGTTTACAAAATTAAGTAAATACTTACGTCAAAGTGATCTTCACAAAAGTAAAGCTGAGTTGTGGGCACAAATCCTGTTAAATCACGCCTTGCAAGCCTAAGCCACTTATCTCGTATTGTTTTTTCGTATGGCACGAATACAAATAACTTGTTAGGAGTTTGTATTGACGTGTTAGTATACAGTATACCTTTACAATTTTGAATTCATGTTTTAAACACGTAAAATAACTCTTAATTTGGAAGAGCGTTTGTGCTTGCACTTTGTTTACTCTAGCGTGACGTCACAATCGACGCCATGACACTTTGGAGCGTTTTGGTAGGAATTTTAAACTTAAAATTTAAAATGCATTTTTTCAATATAAATCTTGATTTTTTTCGCAATATGATATTAGTTACAATTAGTATATATTTCTGAATATGATACAACAGTTTTTCAAAATCTGTCATGCCTATTGTCATATTATTAAATTATTTTTTTTTAAGATTAATTAGAGTTGGTTTTAACAAATAATTTTATATTAAAACACTAATATTTTTTTAAAATCTTATCACTTTTTTTTTGCAAAATATAATGTCATACCGTTATAAGGAAAATTGACACGAAGCGCATTAATAAGCCGTCGCACAGTGGCTCATTCAGCAAGTGGCAACATCGCTATTTCATCTAGACAATATGTGCACATAAAAATAAATACATTACTTTTTATGGGCTAATAGTTTTATGGTTTTTTTTATCAGCTAGCATACCTCTTTTTTTGAATCATAGTACGCTAAGAATTGATAAGGTCCATTCGTCCGATTCTTATTTTTGCATTCAGTGCTGTTAAAAAATTTGCTACTGCAAATTTCTTGTTATATAGCATGGATACTTTAGATAGAGGTATTTACTTTTATTTTTTTTTTCGTACTAAGGCTATTGGTGTAACACATTTTTTATAAGGCATTATTTTCAAATATACCACAATTTTCACCAATTTTAAACTTTGGATCAAGATTTAAAAAATATACCCAAAATTACTGCCTCAATTTTTCTACCGATATTACCCCAAATATTGCTTTTAATTTGTATACAATAATTAGGTGCGGAAGCTTGCGCATTGAAGAGTAATTTTTATTTTTATATGAATATGTTATATCAAGAAGAGAGCTTTTTAAAGTTTGGCAAAGCAAACCTGAGAAAAAAATGTCCTTGTATTTTTTTATTTTGAACGATTTTGAAATAGAAGATATATCAAAAGAGCATGAAGACAACCTCACAAAAAAAGTTAATTTTATTCACATAAAATTCCAGGAAAGGTGGGTAAAATGCAATCGACATCAAGACAATTTTATTAAAGTGAATGAAAGTTGGCTTGACAAAAATTTTAAGTTTCCTGAGCTTCGAAGAGTTAAAATATCAACTTCAGAGCAGTTCTGCCGCTGGTTCTTCTACGCGAGGTCGCGGTCGTCCTAGAAAACTATTTTCTGAATGCGGAGAAAAAACTAAAAAATTAAGAGTCAAATCGATATTGGAATCTACAACACCAGACCAACTGCTAACTGAAAGCTGCTAGCTGAAACAAGCTGCAAGGAGTCATCGAGATGCGGCAATGCTTGTTAAAAAGTTGAGAGAAAACCCTAATAGAGCAACTCAGTATAAATTAAAGAATGTGGAAAAACCTACCTCTAAAAAATTTCAAAAGAAGAAGCATTAGCCACATATTTAGATGAAAAAATGAGTTAAAGGTCATACGGTGCTATTTAGGAGCGGCTAAAAAGCATTAGTTGCAAAGTGTTTCCATCTTATCGCGGTATAACGCGTGCGAAGAAAGACTGTTATCCAAAAAATATTGAGATCACCGAAGTTTCTGCTGAAATAAATCTACAATCTTTATTGGAGCATACTATACATCGCTTTTGCTTGACACAACGGGAAGTTTAATTACAAATTAAGCCTGAAATTCACGAAATAATTTTTTTCTTTAAATGGAGTTGTGATGGCAGTTCAGGGTACTCGGCATACAAACAACATTTTTCCAGCACTTCAACAGTTTCCATAGATACTCAAGACAAATCAGCCACTTCAATATTTGTTATTTCTTTAGTCCCTCTTAAATTTTATAACAACACATTGACTAATAAAAAACAAATTATATGGCAGAATCCAGCTCCATGTAGTACAAGATATTGCCGACCAATTAAGTTGATACTTAAAGCAGAAAGTGAAGAACTTATTAATGTTGAGTCATCCAAAGTACGCAAGCAAATTGAAAATCTGCATCCTGTACAATTCTCGCTTTCAGATATAAATATAAATATAACAGCAGAATTGTCCTTTTGCATGGTAGATGGAAAGATTTGTAGCACATTGTTAAACGTTTCCTCTCAAAAGTGCTACTTCCGCGGGGCTAGTCCAAAAGGAATGAATTCTCTCAAAAATTTGGAATCAAAGCAAATTAATCCAGAAGCTTACCAATTTGGACTTTTCCCTTTGCATGCTAAAATTCGCACTTTTGAACGTCTTCTAAAAATATCATATAAACTGGACCTAAAAAAGTGGCAAGCGAGAGGAGTCGAGGAGAAGCAGCTTGTTTCCGATAGAAAAAATATATTCAAAACAAATTTCGCAGAAAAATGGGGCTTTTGGTGGATTTTGTAAAAGTTAGATTTGGCACGACAAACGATGGCAATACAGCTCGCCGTTTTTTTGAAAATACATTACTTTCAGCTGCAATTACAGGCTTGCTTAGTCATTTCTCTGTATTACTACAAGCTGTTTCAAGTGGATATGAGATCGACACTGAAGCATTTGACAGGCTGGCAAAAATTTCTTATGAAAAATACGTAAGTCTTTATCCGTGGTATTCCATGCCAGTAACTGTCCACAAGTTATTACTTCACGGAAAAGAGGTAATAAAGCACGCATTAGTTCCAATAGGACAAATGGGTGAGGATGCTCAAGAATGTAGCCACAAAAAAATTAAATTCTTCACAGAGCATTCTACAAGAAAAATATCAAGAAAGGCTACAATGGAAGACTTAATTCATGCACTGCTATATACATCGGATCCTTTAATTAGTTCCTTTAGAGACAAACCTCAAAAACCTCTTAAAAGCTTATCACCGGAAGTGATTTCCCTTCTAAAAAGCCCTGGTATACCTGATTCTGGTTCTGAAGAAGAAACTGATGATAATTCTTCAATAGGTAGCCATACAGATATTGAAGAAATGTTAACTTTAGATGATGAACATTTAATGGAAACTGATTAAAACAAAATTAGTTTTTATATTTCTATTTTATTTTTATTTGGTACTGAAAAGCAATAACACTGTATTCCGGTAACTTTATGAAGTGCTTTATTTTCTATTATTGAGGTTACTCGATTATAACTTTATATTTTATGAGAGAAAAAATTGTTTTAAGGTTTTACGAACTACAAACAAAAATTAAAAATAAGAAACCTTAAGACCATTTTTCAAATATACGTGCGAGAAAAATAACAATATTTTAATAATTGTGCTTTTTTTTAACAAAGTTTATAATTATCAAATACATTTGTGGCCATTTATTGCATTCCCGATTTTTTTCTACCTAAATTTAAGAAATGAGCCACTGTGCGTCGGGCCGGCGTTACCACGCGTATTGTTATTTTTTTAATTACTGTTAAGTAACTAGTGGTTATTAAAAAGGAAATTTAAAAAGCCATCTAAATATAGAAAAATATAAGATGACCGCGATATAAAAATCAAAAGTATTGGTTATTTACTGTAAAACAAAAGATGATCGGGAAAAAAATTGATGCCAAAATATTCATCACCAAAAAGTGCCTTTATAATGTTATACTTTAAGTTTAAAACATGTCAAAATAAAACAAACAAATTACAAGTAAAAATTGAAATAAACGACTTTTACTTTTTCGCTTAAATCTTCAATACTAAATTTAAAAAACGAATTATTGCACAGTCAAAATCAGCATTAAATCCTCTTAAACTTTCCTCATTTAAACATTTTTCTATCTTATATAATACAAGGGGTATACATGTAGGCCGAATTTGAGACTCACTGTGTAACATTTAAAAAAGTTACCTACTACTTTTCATATTACGACAAAGATCGACCAAAACTATAAAATTTACGGAGTAAAAAGCCACTAATAATTCACCCACTATACCTTACATAAGGTGTGGCAGTTAAGTTCCTGAAATTCGTTCATAAAAAATAAGCAAATTAAGATTCGGCCAAAATTTTATTATCGATCTTCACAACAGTTTCCCTTTAGACAATGATTTCAAGTTGCTTCTACGATTGAAACCACCCTTGATAATCCTTGAAAATTTACCCATTCAGCTTCTTTGGCCTTCTGTATGCCGCCATGATGAGTTCGCTTAACAAATAGTCACAGTGTCAAATGTCATGTTTCTCTTTGTGCCGATCTTGGTTAAGAATTTTTTTGCGATACTTTTTTATAATTTAACACCATATTCAGACTGAAGTGCGGACCCTCTTTTTATTTATCAACTAATTTTTAATTAAAGATTTCATACCAGTTATTTTAAAAATATATGCACATTTCTTAAAATAATTAACTATAATTTCACATATTTTAAAATACTTCCAAATTATTGTCTATACGTAGGTCACTCGGTAAGTCTCGTTCCCCTACAAAGTATTACTGTTTCTCGAAGTATTTACCGTCACTTATTACACACTCATGCATATGCTCAAACCACTGCTTCCATTTCCCTTCTGAGATGGAAGCACAACATTTGTTCCAGGAAAATCTTGTTATCTGAAGAAAACTTGTGTCCTTTCAATTGATTTTTCACATATGGGAAGAGTGCAAAATCACAATTCGCTATATCGGGACTGTAAGGAGGATGATTTAGCAGTGTAATATGTGATATGTTTATAGAGGATTACAAACAACAAAAAGAGCATGCTCCGAATACCGATTATGTTCATTGTGCTGCGCACGCATTAAATTAGATTTTAAACTATGCTTCGAAATATGTTCCTGAAGTGTCAACTTTTTTCGATAATTTAGAAAAAATATATACTTTTTTTGGCAATAGTATAAAACGCTTGGCAATGTTAAGTGACGATTCATCTGAAAAATATTTAATTACCCTCAAAAAGGTATGTCCTACCACATGGTCTTCAAGGAACGACGCTTTATTAGCGGTAAAGAAAAATTATTTATTAATCATAAAAACTTTGTACAAACTAAATTTAATTTCGAGTAACAAAATGAACGTGAAGAATGTAAAAATATAATTAACATTTTAGAGAGTTATGATTTCTTAGTGCCTGTCACATTTTTTTCTTTTCTATTTAAAATCATTAATCCTGTTTTTAAAGCTCTACAGCATGAAAACAATAACTTACAGAAAACTTTTGAATAGACCGTGCAAATTAAGGCATCAAAATTCATTCAATATTTTGCTAAATGAGTCCAAAGATTTAGCAAAAGAATGGGGAGTAACAACTGTTTTTAAAAACACAAGGCGAAAGATAACGAAGCGTTTTTTCGATGAGTTATCACAAGATGAGAGAATTTCAGACCCGAAATTCTATTTCAAAGTAAATGTATACTAACGCTTGTTAGATATATTAATTTCTCAAACTAAACAAAGATTTCAGAGCCTTTGCGATCTGAGTAGTACATTCGAAATATTACAACCGGAGAAACTCCTGTCTTCTTCAAACGGAGAGATATTCAACGCTTCCGGAAAACTGTCGGCTAAATACCTACAGTAAAGACATCTCAGTTAATCTTTATGACCAATTAAAGGCTCTAAAAACATGCTTACAATCTGAAATTCAAAAAATTTACTCCATTAAGGAATTTATTGAATTATTGCTGATAAAATTCAATAGCCTTGCATTCAGTTTTCCGGAGGTAATAACAGCATACTTTTTATTCTTGACCCTTCCAGTTACAACCATAACTGCTAAAAGAAGTTTTTCAAAATTAAAACTGATAGAAAATTACCAAAGATCTTCAATGGGACATGAACCCCTGTCAGACCTGTCACTATTGTCCATAGAGGCAGAAACTTTAGAAAAACTTAAGTCATCATCAGCTATAAATGATTTAATAAATCAGTTTGCCAAAAAAAAAGCAAGGAGAGTGTATATTTAATTTTAATTGTTGGTAAAAATTTTGGAAAAAGTGTAAGATAGATAATAATGATGAATAAATATTTCTTTTAAAATTATACAAACATTGTTTTCTTTTGTGAGAAATCTTTACCCTTCATAAGGGCCTAAACAAATTTTTATATGGGGCCCCGCCAAGCCACGCTACGCCATTGCGCGTGACCTACTTATGATAGTATGAAGCTCTTGTGGAGTACAAAATAAAAAAGTGTTGCGGAACCACTGCAACATGAGCAAAATAAATATATTCTTTTTAATAAATTAACTAACAATATATTTTACCGTTTAAAATATTGATCGTTTAAATATATCTAGTACGGGCGCCAATGGGGGCTTCGTGCCCGATTTAGGTAGTGTGTCAGACACACTCGTGGCGGCGCGATCGCTTGACACATTTCCCATCATGCATTGCAGGATTGGAATACCTTCTTATATATTATCTTGGGGTAACTAGTTTCCCCAGTGTGGCCGCAACCGTTGCTTGGAATAGATTTTTTTTTTCAAATCGGCTTGTTTCTGGTGTCAATAGACCAAAATAAAGTAAGAAATGAATGAAGAAATAGGTGACCCGGAAAAATTTACCTTGCACCAAGCGCGAGATGCGACCGAAAGAAGGACAAAAAAACGCGTGTTGGATGTTCGACCTGTAGAATACCGATATGCAATGAACATCGGTTTCCTTTTAGTTCAGTAAATGAAGGCCGGAAGAACCCCAAACCTGAAGATCAGGTTGGAGCGTCACAATTTTTTTTTTAATTTGCAGGTATCATTGTGTACATAAACCTCTGAAAATATCATAGATAGAAAAATGGCCCTCAAGAGCCCGGAAATCCGTTTTTGGCCAATATCTGCCAAAATATGACACTTACAGATTTGGGGTTTGGACAGGAATAAAGAGCAGTTTAGTACCTACAAAAATGATCCCTATGATTTTTTTGCTACCCTAATAGTTCTTGCCAAAGGGGGGTTGCGAAAATCATCAGTGTTTGATATCTAAAAATATGGCACTTTCTTATCAAATTCTGAGACAAGGGGTCTGGAGATACTCTGATCTACATGTTTTAAACTGCAAAGAGCAATTGTAGATGGCGCCACCATTTTTCATTTTATTTAGGAAATTATTACGGCTATGAACGTACCCCTAAGAATGTTGATGTGATTATTTTTCTCAGCATAAGCCTTTGAGCTCCTCTTAACGAAAACGGGGCTAAACATGGATCTGAAACTTGCGAAAATCATCTATTGCACGTGCCAAATCTTAGATGCCCAGGCGTTTGCCTAAGGGGAATCATAATTTTTTAAGAGGTTCAAACATTCCTTCTTTTTTTGCAATAATTTCCTAACAAAGTTTTTAAAAAATAACATTCATTATTGAAAATAAATGAGCAATTGAACATACATGATCAGTTAAACATCTATCACTTAATCACCGTTCCATCACGCTTGTCTCGGATGCATATTCCTGGTTGACACCATCAATCTCCTGGTCTATTCGGTCAACTTTTTCTTCCTCTTGGTCTATTTCTTTTTGTGTTTCTTTCCCTTGTCCTTGTGCCTCTGGTTCTACTCCGGTCTGTCTATCTTTACCTGCACCCATTTCTTCTTCTTCATCTGCTTGTTCAGGTACGATTCTATCTTCATTTTCCATATCCTTGTAATTAGAACACGGGCCTGAATGACAAGAACCACAAATAATCGAGCACTTTAGTCCTGATTTCAGTCATAAGCATTGCTTGTTACAGCTCATCTTAGACTGACAAGAAATCATTTTCAACAGGTCCGGATGTGCCGGCTCTTTTGTCGTCTGGACCGGTGATAATTCATCCCCTGTACGTTTCCACCCCCAGTTTTTGAATGTATTTAACATCTTTCAAAGCCCCATTATCCAAAAAGATTCGTTTAAATTATTCGTTATAAAAAAATATGATCAGATTGATAGGAAGGTCAAAATATCGAGCAAAAACTTTGCCTCGAGTTTTCAATATTCTAGAGAAACAAAAAAAAAAGGCAACAGTGACAAGATATTATAGCTATGGGTTCCTTCTTTCCTATGAACTTTGAATCATGAAAAAATATGCATTTTTACGTGAGTAATTTAAAAATTTGTCCGCCCGTTTGGAAGTGTAAGTAGCTTAGAGCGGCTTTCAAGATGCGGGGCAGGTGCAAAAAATACGCAGCGCGTTTATGGCCGGTTATCTCAAAAACTATTAAATTTTTGACACAAGTGATGGGAATCATTTTTGCAGCTAATGAACTGCTCTTCATTTTCGTTTAAACACGAATTGCGTAACTGTCATATTTCGGGAGATATCGGCCAAAATAGTTAAAAAATCGGATGTTCGGGCTCTTGAGGGCAATTTTCAGCCCCTTGCGGACAATTTTCTATCTATGATATTTTCAAAGGTCAGTGGACACATTGCTACCTGCAAATTAAAAAAATAATTGTGACGGCCCAATCTGATCTTCAGGTATACACCTTCGTTTACTGTACTATTTGTGTATGTCTTGTGTTGTCAATAAAATAAAATTTCAATTATTTTTTTGTTCAAGTATAAAAATAATATTTTTTTACTTCTCTATGCGTAAATATGAATTTAGAAGGTAATAAAATACAAAAAAGCCAGTTTTATGATTTGTAAATTTCTTCATTTTTTCTTCCAGTAATTTTGCAAAATAGAAATTCTTTTTTTTTTTTTTTTGGTTTTTTCTAAAAAAGCCATTTTTGCTGAATTTTTAGATATATTACAGCTTTTAGAACGCCATCTATAAATTAACTGATAAAAATCATTAAACATGTTAAAGAATTTTTCAATGAACATAGAACAATTGGTGAGAAGTCTTAAAAAACCCATATGTCCTGTACAGCTAGGTTTTTACCGTGGGGTAATGAGATACCCCATGTGGCCGCTATATGGCCTGGATGAGGTGTGGCCGCTAAGGGTTAATTTATAATTAACCATTATTTTCTAGAGAAAATGTCGAAAAACGTAGGTACTTTACTCTATTTTACATTTTCTAACAAACCCTCGTATAGGATTAATAAATTTTGACATCTGATGGTTGCATTCATGGTTTTGGACCATGCAGAACTTTTTATAAAGAATAACTTTTTTCCGTTAACTTAATAATAAAAAAGTTTCCCATATGCCGCCAACTTACGAAGACACACTGTATCTACTAAAGGTAGCCTTGCCGCTCGGCAGCGCGAACTAGAGATAAAGAAGTCGACAGTCGCCTGCCCGCCGTCCTATATGACAAAATGATCTATATTTTATACAGTGCATAATTTTTAGTTGATATAGTAGGTAGCACCTTCAAAATAATAAAACTTAATATATAACAGTCAAAAAAAACTTTCAAAACTGACTATTAGCGCCCTTATCGACCAAATTTAAAACTGGAATAAGATTTTTTTTATTTTTCTCATATGAGGTAGCATTCTAATGGTTTTAAAAAGAGCTTTTTTAATCTAGATAACCACATTACAAAAGAGGTGAATCTTAAATTACAAAACTATAAAAACTAACATTCAACTACACTGCATTATTTATTTATAATATAAACATAATACTTATTTAACTTATAGTTAGTGAGAACATTTTTTAACATAAAAAGGCTTCTTAGTATAATTTTTTAAAACAAAAAAATATTTATAACAAGTCATTTTCCGTGTTGCAATCTCCGTTGCCATTAGTATTTACATTAGCTGGTTTTCTACAGACAAAAAATACACTGTCATATTCGTACTGAAGCATTGAATATGGATTTTGACAGTATTTAGTTTTAACTCCAGTTTTACATTTTTCCATTTTAAATCCTACTTTTTGTATAACATCACATACAACTTTAAAGCTTGGTTCGATACTTTTTTCATTTTTAACATCAGAATAATGATATAAAAGAGGGCCTAAATTTATCCATAAGCCACCTGGTTTTAGTATGTCATAAATAGTTTCTATAAATTGTACTACATTCGGTGCACAGTCAATAAAAAAACAAGTTGCCACACAATCCCATTCATCTTTGCAAGTATATACTTCAAGAAAATCGCCAGCTGTCATTGAGAAATTGCCCTTTGGAGTAGGCATGGGTTTAACATCAGGAAATCTGTAAAAAAAAATACCTTTTTACTGATGGCTATAAAGTATTAGTACATTACAATCCGAGACGGAAAATGTTTTATTGCTGGTTAAGATGTTATATGAACTAAACCTCGAAACATCAATGAAGTTTTCCGTCGAGGTTTGTATACAATTTTGTTTTTAAACCTTAATTTCTAAGGCAAAAACTCAAGGATTTTATTGTACGAAATCATACATATATTGTCAAAGAACATTGACTGAGAATTTAGGAAATAAAAAAAGGAGCAGGGAAATGGGAACCAAAATGCATTTTCCCGCTTGGGAAGGCATATAATATGCATTGCCATCCCGATAAAATGTAAAAGTACAGAAATGTCACTCTTTTAAGATTTTAAAAATTAAATTTAAGAAGTATTTTTTGTCTTACGTCTACCCGAAGAATAATTCAAAAACACAAAAAAATACATGCTTATAAATACAGATATTCAACAACACACTATTTTTCCAAAAATATGCAAAATACCGGGTGTTTCTCATAGGTGGTTCCCACTGTATTTTTTTCGGGGGTCAATACCACGAGTGTTTAAAAATTACCGATAATTTTTATGAAAGCTAGTTATTTATAATTCTACGAGTTCGAAGAACGAGTGGACTTTGTATAACAAGCTTGAATGACAATTATATGGTTAATTTTTATGCACGAGCGGTATTTAGGGAGAATATTTCTAGAATGGAGAAATATGGGGGTATTATACTATTAAAATGTTTTTTTGGCATACAATTTTCAATTTCATGCAACATAATTAAAACTATAACTAAAATATTTTTTTTTATTATTACTTTATCTATTTCTTTATCGTGTACATGACCAAATCGACTCATTTTGACGTTTCTAATTGACAATACAAACAAACAGGTTCGATTGTTCTGTGTTTGTAAGTAAGTGGAAATATCACGTTGTCTAGGCAACGTGAAATTTCCGCTGAATTTTTTTGATTTTTAACGTGGAGAAAATTTATACATGAGTGAAATATTTGATAAAAAAAAATTAAGTATGTTGATATTTGACATAAATATGCTATTTTCATTGCAGCGGTTCCAGAGAAAAATCTGAGTTTCAAAAACAAATCATATATTTGTATTTTTTGAAGTTGATAAAATCTTATCGTCAAATCCAAAATTTCGCCAAATTATCCATGTTTTTCTAAAAACCATATCCAGTAAAAATGTTTTCACTTAACAGTTTTCTTATGCAAATATTGTAGATGCCTTTAATTTTAAGAAAAATGCAGATAGTTTGCAAATTTTTGGATTTGACAATAAAACTTGATCAAATTCGCGAAAAAAATACAGAGGATTTAAAACTTAGATTCTTCTCTGGAAGCGTCAAAATAAAAATTTTCTTTACCAAAGTGTTTTCCTTGAGGCCAATAGCATTTGGTATATATTTGGTGTGGGTCTCAGGCATATTTATATATATATATATATATATATATATATATATATATATATATATATATATATATATATATATATATATATATATATATATATATTATATATATATATATATATATATATATATATATATATATTATATATATATATATATATATATATATATATATATATATATATATATATATATATATATATATATATATATATATATATATATATATATATATATATATATATATATATAAAACAAGTAGTGGGGATAGTCTTTTTAAATTATTGAAAAAGGATTGGTGGCCTGGATTTAGTAATGAAACCCTTTTCTGTTTTTCAAGCTTTCGAAGTTTATTATTTTCTCCCTTCTAGGACTAACTAAAAATAAAGTTTTTTACAATTAGAAAAACTAACCTAAAAACCTTAAAAAGATTGAACTCACCAAAGTGGGTTGCTATGTGGAAACAAGCAATATCCATGCGGATAATCAAGATTTATCTCCATATGTATGTTAAAAACTACATCTTTAAGGGAAAAAATTTATTTAAAACTTAAAAGAGAACCGAAATGGGAACACGCGGAAAAGCGCGGTTAAAAGTTCTGACAGAAGTGATCGAATGTTTAAAACTATCTGAATGGATCACCGACATTCGTTACTAGAAAACTTCAATTAGAGAAGGATGCGAGATTTACGTGAAAGAAGAGACATATCTTGTTTATTTCTACAGCGCAGATCTATATAATAATCTAGGAACAACTGTTCCAAAGTACAGTACCTGACTTAATAAATTTATTTCTATCTTTTAATTTTATTTTTAAGAAATTAGTATTAAAAGTATGCTAAGACATGGAAAACGGTGACACCTAGCATTCCTGTCATTTCTTTTATTATGGTTTGACTTTCTTTAGTCTAAAACTTTTAATTTTAGAAGAAAATAGGTATGAAAATGACTTCAGAAAGGAAAAGGAGAGGAAAAGTCTCCCAAACGTCAAGGAAAACAAATTATTGAGAATTTTAGAAAGAATTATTCTCAGGAGCTGGACAGTCAATTGCTACGATATTTTTCTTGTTCTAACCGTAATGATAACTGTAAACCGTACTAAGATCTGAGATGTCACTTTTTTTTATTAAGAACGTTGGATTCAGATTTATATGGACCATTTCTAGAATAGTCTTTTATGATATGAATTGACATTTTCTAAGATCTCAGCTATCCCAGTCAATTTGGTGAGCATCAACCAAGACATGTTCCGCTAAGGCACATGAATGAACTCCTCGCCTACAATCACTTTTGTGGGAAGTGATGCGGCCTTTTAAATTTCTAGATGTCTGTCCAACATATGACTTGTTACAATTTTTACATGGTATTTTATATACAATGCCAAACCTTTCATCATCTGTCAGGGGAGATTTAGTTTTAGAATAAATTTGAGAAACAGTTTTGAGTTGTCTTTTCGCTATCTTTATATCTGATTGTTTGAAAATGTTAGTTATTTATCGTTAGTGTTTCAATATAGGTAAAGAAAAATACAGTTGTGTTTTGAGTTATTTTCATTTAAATTGCTGTTATTAGTGTTGTATGAGTTACTTATATAGGAAGATAAAGTTAATGGTTGTGAAGGTTCATAATGTTTTCTGGTATTGCAAATTGTTAAGAGAATTTATAATAGTTTTTCTGGTAAATTCTCCAACAAAATGCCTTTAAGTTGTTTTAGAGTCTATCCCTGTATTGAGGGTGAGTTAGTTTTACTGCTCTATTTTTCATTCCTAGGATGAGGTTTATTTTGGTCTTAATAGGATGGTAGGAAAAATACTAATAAACCGATTAGAACAATACGGTTTTCGGTACCATTTGGTAACACCCTGTGCACCAAATGGTACCGAAACCGTATTCTAATCGGTTTATTGCTTTTCCTACCATCTATTAAATCCAAAATAAACCTCATCCTAGGAATGAAAAATAGAGCAGTAAAACTAACTCACCCTCAATACAGGGATAGATCTCTAAAACAACTAAAGGATTTTTTGGGAATTCTACCCAGAAAAACTTATTAATAAATTTCTCTTTAGTACACAATTTGCAATACCAAAAAACATTATAGACAGACCTTCACAACCATTAACTTTATCTTCCTATATAAGTAACTCAAACAACACTAATAACAGCAATTTAAATGAAAATAACTCACAAACACAACTGTATTTTTCTTTACCATATATTGAAACACTAACAGATAAATTAACAACATTTTCAAACAATCAGATATAAAGATAGCGAAAAGACAACTCAAAATGTTTCTCAAATTATTCTAAAACAAATCTCCTGACAGATGATGAAAGGTTTGGCATGTAAAAATACCATGTAAAATGTAACAATCATATGTTGGACAGACATCTAGAAATTTTAAAAAGGCCCATCACTCCCACAAAAGTGATTGTAGGCAATTCATTCATGTGCCTTAGCGGAAATGTCTTGGTTGATGATCACCAAATTGACTGGGATCATCTGATCTTAGAAAATGTCAATTCATATCATAAAAGACACCTGAAATGGTCCATATAAATCTGGAATCCAACGTTCTTAATAAAAAATGAATTCAGATCTTAGTACGGTTTACAGTTATCTATTACGGTTAGAACTAAAAAAATATCGAGCATTGACTGTCCAGCTCCTGACGAATAATTCTTTCTAAAATTCTCAATAATTTGTTTTCCTGACGTTTGGGAGACGGTGTTTCTCCTTTCCTTTCTGAAGTCATTTTCATACCTATTTTCTTCTAAAATTAAAAGTTTTAGACTAAAGAAAGTCAAACCACTAATAAAAGAAAATGACAGGAAGTATGTTTCACCGTTTTCCACATTCTTGGCATACTTTTAATACTAATTTCTTAAAAATAAAAATTAAAAAGAGTAAATAAATTTATTAAGTCAGGTACTGTACTTTGGAACAGTTGTTCCTAGATTATTATAGATCCTGCGCTGTAGAAATAAACAAGATATGTCTTTTCTTTCACATGTCATTAATCTCGCATCCTTCTAATTGAAGTTTTCTAGTAACGAATTCGGTGATCCATTCAGATAGTTTAAACATTCGATCACTCTGTCAGAACTTTAACCGCGCTTTTTCCGCGTTTCCCATTTCGGTTCTCTTTAAGTTTTAAATAAATTTTTTCCTTAAAGATGTAGTTTTTAACATACATATGGAGATAAATCTTGATTATCCGCATGGTTTGCTTGTTTCCACATAACAACCCCCTTGGTGAGTTCTTTTTTAAGGTTTTTAGGTTTTTCAATTGTAAAACTTTTTAAGTCCAGGAAAGGGAATAATAAATCTGAAGCTGAAAACAGAAAGGGTTTCTACTAAATCAGGCCAAATCTTTTTCAATAATTTAAAAGACTGCATCCCCACTACTGGTTTCGATATTTTTCTTAACTAGTCAGTCGCGACTACCTTCTCTCTCTTTTTTTTTTTTTTTTTTTTTTTTTTTTTTTTTTATATATATATATATATATATATATATATATATATATATATTTTTATATATATATATATATATATATATATATATATATATATATATATATATATATATATATATATATATATATATATATATATATATATATATATATATATATATATATATATATATATATATATATATATATATATATATATATATATATATATATATATATAAATTTAAGTGCTATGATAGGGATCTCGAAAACTAAGATATAAGTCGGTTAAATTATTGCAAAGTTGTGAATTTAGGTGCCTAACAACATGCCGTTTAGAAATTGTAAAATTCCGAGTACTTCCAAGATATCGAAAAAAACGAAAATTGCGATTTCGTTTTTTATTTTTTCGCGTTATTTAAAGACATGTAGAAAACAAAAGCACTTTTTATGGCCACATTTTAAGTCTACAAAACACGTGAGAGATTCCGTACGACGTTTCGTTTTGGTTAAACATATCAACTTTATTTTTTTAAATACGACACTCAATTGTTTATTGCATTTTTTTGAAACAGTTACAATCCCAATTACAATGATAAATAACACTTAATATTTTTCTGTTAAATAAACATATTTTCCATAAGAGACAATGAGTTAGACAAGGAACGCACCATTTCTTATAGGGGCGTTCCATATTTGTTAATAAATATAAAGTGTTATACATTTTTGTAATTGGGATAATAAGGGGCTCCAAAAAATTAAATAAAAAACCCAGGTCCGTATTTAAAACAATAAAGTTGAGGATGGTTTAACGAAAACGAAACGTCGTACAGAAAATCTCTCAACGTTGTTTTGTAGAGCTTAAAAAGTGGCCATGAGAAAGTGTCTTTTGTTCTTCCATATCTCTTTAAATAACGTCAGAGAAAAATAAAAACGAAATCGCCAAATTTCGGTTTTTCCCGGATACCTCGGAAGTAATCGGAATTTTGCAACTTTCTAAAGTGGACATGGTTAGTTACGCAAATACACAACTTTGCCATAATTTAACCGACTTCGTATCTCTTAGGGTTTCCGAGATCCCCATGCATGCACTCGAATCTGTGGCACCCTGTATATATATTAAATTCAAGAGCCGCCACTGATTTGATCTATTTACCGGTTTCTTTTATCACTTTCGGTTTGACCGGAAATTGACTAGTAGTTTATTTAATATTTTAAAAGTGACCACCCTCATATTTTTTTTATTTTGATAGAATATGACATATGTCAGATGTCATGACATAAATAAAGTAAGCATATCAATACAATGATAATTATAAGGTAACAGTATGTAAACCTATTTTATTTTTTTAATCCAAAACCGTTTGTCTAACAAAAAAAAGTCAAGAGGTTCTTTTTGTTAGCAACTAATAAGCGATTACAAAACTGATTTTTATTTTGATAAAAAACAGTGGCGTGCCATTTTTTAATGTAATAAAATTATATTTTGGTCAATATCAACGGTTCAAAAAAAGGTAGATAATAAATTCTTTTCATTAAATTATTGAGAAATTTATCCTCTTTTAAAATATATAAAAATTAATATACCATTACATTTGTTTTTTTTGAAAAAACTCAAAAATTTGCTACCATTTCAGGTAAAGCAATCTAGCGGTGACAGCAAAGGTCAAAAATTCAAAACCGAATAAGCGTTTTGTAGTGCAAATTATGCTCTTTCATATGAGCCTAAGTTTGCTAAAATCGGTCAAAAGAAACGGGAAAAATCTTGGTTTGTTTAAAAAAACAATTGAACTTCCCCCACCGCTTTATTTTGATAGATAGAACAAAACGTTTTTGACAAAAAATGTAGGGAAATGGTCAGTAAATATGAAAATGATATCATCGATATACTTTCATTAGACAAATTTCTATAAAAATCCCACTTTTTTACTTGGTGTTGGTTGTTACGCCCTCTAGCGGACGTTTGACAAACTCGAAAATAATTTCCAGCAATTTCTCTTGGCGACTTTTATTATGATTTTTTTTTCTCAAATCTATACGACCAATATCTTATGAGATATGGCCGCTCGCTACCATTAACTGATCACCCTGTACATATATAATATATGCTAGACATATACATATACATACATGCTCCTAAGTACCAGAGTACCGTAAGTGGCGGGTTTTCCGATGTTTAACCCATCTTTTTTTCCCAGTTCCGTCAACGCTGTCCAAGCACTGAAACATGCAAACAACGCGGTAGTGCCACCACGGACGTTATTTTAAATTACTACTACCTATATATGTCTCCCCGGCGAGGATTCGAACCCGGATCGCCGGTGCGGCGAGCCGAGACTCTGACCACTACGCTACCGAAGAGACAAATTGCATAATAATAGATATTCGCAAGGATTGAAATTGATAAAAGTGATGGAAATTAAAAAAACCGTAGAAAAACTTATTCGTCCAATTCATAATCTTTAATTACTTCTTCTTCCTTCTTCTCCATCACGTCTTTTCGTCAGTATCAAACGAATCCTCTGCTGTAGGTGATTCAACATTAAAACACGACCGGCCATGACAATTCGTGTATGCCAGAGAACAAAACAGTCCCACTTTTTTGCAACCACCTTTAGCACTGCACCCCTTTTTAAAGTTGCAAAAAAACTGTGTTTAGCAGTTTTTCCGGCGTACTGAATTGGTTCTAATGTATTATCGACCAACTATCAAGCCCAATCTTTTGGGTCTAGGTGATAACCAAGCCACACTTAAACTTGGTAATATACCCGAAAAAGATGTTAATAAGCAGCAACTGAGGTTGGAGGAAGACAAGCTAATTGCACTTGCAAACGCACACAATTGAACAGAGAAACAGATGTTGTCTCAAGGTTACACTAAAGGGACTGGGTTTTATTTTACCTGATATTCTAAAAGTTATACTTATGTTTATTTTATATTTTAAATGCAAGTTACAATCACTAATAGAAAAATATTTTTGCTTATAATATAGCTACAGAGATGTACTCGTATATACGTGACGTACTTATGCATACAATGACGCTTACAACTTTTTGAATTGTTATATCTCAGGAACGGTGGCTTTTAGGAAAAAAACTATTGAGGTCTTTTTTATAGAAAATTTTTCAATCTACAAGTTTTGTTCGAGGTAATTTTACGATAAAACTTACCGTTTGAAAGAAAATCACGAAAAACCCATTTTTTTACCTTTGAACTCTAGTCATTTTTTTTTCACGTACCGGAACGATCGGGAATTTTGAAATATAATTTTTAATTATGTTTTGAACAATTTTACTCAAATTTATGTACCTTTGAATGTCTAGATTGACCGGAGTATTTGTTTTTCTTTAGGACAAGAAAATTATTTTTTTGAATTTTTTTTTTGTAGAATGTAGGGGGCGATATCTGCAGCATTATCATTTATTATGGTCTATTTACATTAGTGAGGTTCCAGTCACGCTCGTGAAATTGTACCAGTCCCCGAGAAAAAGAAATCGTTGGTTTATTTTAAAATGGAAACTTAGGAACCGTTTTAATCATACAAGAATTCTAGTGAAATTTATCGCAAAAATTATCACCAAAGTTTTGATGAAAATTTTCATAGGATCATCATCATCAGGTCAACATTTGATCAATGTGGGAACGCCGAAAGTGGTTAGGTGCTACTAGGGTTTTTGGGGTAGCTGATTACGATGAGTGGGTCGGTTAACCTCCATCACGTCAGGTTCAGGTCATTTGAAGGTCAAGTAAAGAAAAAACCATCGGCAACATCTGGGAAAATTCATACATATGTTTTGGAAGTCGATAAGTCTGAATCCAGCGTTTATTTACATCTATCCTGAATGTCATTTGGGGTCATTTTAGAGTAATTTTGAAGTGTTTTAAGATATAAATATTAAATGCAATTAGAAAATTTTGAAAAAAATCGTACGTGTTTTCGAGGTCAGCTAATCGGAACCTAAGGTCTATTAACCTTCATAACATCAAACTTAGGGTCATTTGAAGGTCAAATGGAGAAAAAAGCATAGAAAAAGGCTGAAAAAATACACGCATGTTTTTGAAGTCGCTGAATCCAAATGCCGGACTCGGATTCAGCGACTTTAAAAACATAAGCATGAATGTTTCCAGATTTTTTCGATGGTTTTTTCTTTCTTTGACCTTCAAATGAGCTTAAACTTGACGTAATGGTGGTTAACCGACCCTCTCATCGTAATCAGCGACCCAAAAAATCCTAGTAGCACCTAACCGCTTCCGGCGTTCCCGCGTAGATCAAATGTTGACCTGTGTTATCAAAGGTAGCTTGCATGATTATTACTTATTAATCACTCATTTAATATAGGAAAAATACACTATGAGTTAAACTGTAAAAGGCTTTCGCGGCCATTGTCTAATGTTTCAATGGTTTTTGGGCTGTTAGGCCGCCGTCGATGGTCTGGTTGACTTGACGTTTCGCCAACACGAGCGGTTGGCATCTTCAGAAGTTGCTTCCTGGTTGACAGTATGCGAACTACTGGGCTTTGCTCGGTCGAAGCTCGTATTTATACGTTGGGGAGGCAGTGGACGGGGCTTTTTGTAAAGGGTGCAATTCTAGCACCCTTAATTATGGGGATCCATGGTTTGTTGATCTTAGCCGCTTTCTCTTTCTTATTAAAGTTGTTGTTATGCTTTTCTATCTCTATGACTTCTCTGTAGAGTCTGGAGTGGTATGCCGCTGTGGTAGCGAGTACTTGGGTCTCCTCAAACTTTATTCGATGGTCCGTTGTAAAGGTATGTTCTGCTACGGCGGATTTGTCTGTCTGCCCCAGACGACAGTTGGCTTTATGCTCTTTAATCCGGTGTTGATCGAGCGTTTTGTAGTTCCTATGTACACGCTCCCAGATGTGCACGGAATGCGATAAATTCCCGAAGACGAAAGTGGATCTCTTTTGTCTTTGGCCGATCGAGGGCATTCTTTGATTTTCCTCGTTAGTTTGAATATTGCTTTTACATTTTTCTTTCGTAGCAATCGACCAATCCTATCCGTAACCCCCGGAATAAAGGCCAGAAATGCTGTTGCCACTGGCTGGAGTTGTCAGTTCTCCACGGGTCTAGTATTTCTTGGTTCCATTGATCTTTTGATTTCTCGCTCTGAATAACCATTGGCCCTTAAAGCATTACGAATATGTGTAAGATCTGCGTTTAGCGCCTCGGGTTCCCAAATTCTTCTTGTCCTTTCTGTTAGAGTTTTAATGACTCCATATTTCTGACATGGGTGGTGGTTGGAATCCCTATGTAGATAGCAATCTGTGTGTGTGAGTTTTCTGTATACCGTGTGGCCTAATGATCTTCCTTTACGCGTTAATAACACATCAAGGAACGCTAGCTTGTTGTTGTCCGCGATTTCCATCGTAAACTGTATATTTTCATGAATGCTGTTAATGTGTGTCAGAAATTCTTGCAGTTTATCTTGTTCATGACTTGACTTGCGAAAGTGTCCTCCACATATCTATACTAAACTTTTGGCTTGTAAGGGGCACTGTCTAAAGCCCGTTGTTCGAACTATTCCATGAAGAAATTTGCTACTACCGGGCTGAGAGGGCTTCCCATTGCTACTCCTTCAGTCTGTTCATAAATCTTGTTGTCCCATGAAAAAAAGGTGGTTGTCAAGCAATGTTTGAACAAAATGGAGATATCTTCTGGGAAGTTGTCATATATATGTTCCATTGCATCCTTTAGGGGCACTCTTGTAAAGAGGGATACCACATCGAAACTTACTAAGATATCATTGTCTTCAAGAACTAAGTCTTTAATTCTCGAAATAAAATGGGTCAATTCTTGACAAAGGAATCAGTCAGTCCGATGTGTGGTTGCAGAAGTGATGATAGGTGTTTAGCTAGATCATATGTCGGAGAACCGATAGCGCTTACAATGGGACGTAGCGGAATGTTGGTTTTGTGTAATTTTGGCAATCCATAGAGCCTTGATATTGCAGCCTAAAAACTATTTTCTTTGTCTGTTCTTCTAGACTTAACTTCCGAACTAAGGAACGGACCATCGAATAAAGTTTGAGGAGACCCAAGTACTCGCTACCACATCGGCGTACCACTCCAGACTCTACAGAGAAGCCATAGAGATAGAAAAGCATAACAACAACTTTAATAAGAAAGAGGAAGCGGTTAAGATCAACAAAACATGGATCCCCATAATTAAGGGTGCTAGAATTGCAGCCTTTACTAAAAAAACCGACCGGAACCGAAAGTAACCGAAGCCGCCCACTGCCTCCCCAACGTATAAATACGAGCTACGACCGCGCAAAGCCCAGTAGTTCGCATATTGTCAACCAGGAAGCAACTTCTGAAGATGCCAACCGCTCGTGTTGGCGAAACGTCAAGTCAACCAGACAATCGACGCCGGCCTAACAGCCCAAAAACCATTGAAACACTATCGGCCGAGTGATGATCGCGTTGTTAAATTTAGCAATGGACTTAGCAATTGTTAAAAGTTAACAACGGTTTAGAATGTTTAACAAAATGTCAGATTTTGACAGGTTGCCTACTAAAATCATTGAATAACACTGACAATGTGGTTCACCGCAGTCTTGTTTCAGAATCCGTTCCGTCTTAATGTATATTCGTTGCCGACGATATTTTTTAGTTTTGACGGAGCTTCGAAAACAATATACATTTCTGTATACAGGGTGTCATTGAAATGGTGTAAAAAATTGGGGGGGTGATAGTACTCCTAAAAATAGTAAAAAAAGTTCCTATAAGTATAGGGCGGAAAATGCATATTAAGGGAGTTAGGGGCACTGAAAGGGTGAATTTAAAAAACGGTTTTTTTGAAATTATAGGCTTAAAAAACGAGATAAGATTTCGAAAAAAATCCTCTGCCATAAATTTTGACTCTAAATCAAATGGTGATACTGAAAAATTATTTGGAAAATCGGAAAGGGTAGTTTTTGCAAGGGTAGGGGGTTGTTTCGTGAATAACTTTTTTCAGGATATTTTTTTCGCAACGTGGGTTCATTTTTTGAAAACTACATACTTTTTCCTACCAAAAAGGTACTTTGTTGCACATCGCCCAGAGCGATGGTTTTCGAGAAAATTGAAGGCAAAGAGTTTGCTCTGATGGGTTGCTTCTTATTGCTTTAAAAAACGAAATAAACCAAATACTAAAATTCCTTATTTAATGCATATTTATTTGATTCATTGAAGGTATGCGGTCTTATCACTTTATTTATTTCGCATGTACGCAAAAAACATGTTCTGGTTCACAAGTATTTTTGTCAGTTTATTGTTGTTGAAGTGTGCGTAAACGTAAAATTTGACAAATTATGGAATACACTGTGAGTGAATTGGCAGATATGCATTTTATTTATGGAAGAGCGAATGGAAACGGTCTTTTAGCTAAACGCTTGTATGTCCAAAAATATCCAAATCGCAGGGCACCTTCTCACCGGATATTTGCGAGAATTCATCAGCGCCTAAGAGATACAGGTTCATTTGAACCTAGAAACCAAGACCGTGGCCGTAATTTGACGGTACGTACACCTGATGTTGAGGAGCGCATTTTAGCACATGTAGAGGAAGATCCGGGGATATCGGTAAGGAGAATTGCAGTGCGGGAAAACGTGAGTCGCCATTCTGTGTGGATGACTCTTCATTCTCAACTCCTGTATCCATATCGCATCCAAAGGGTACAAGCTCTTGCTCCGGCAGACTATCCCGCTCGAGTCATCTTCTGTCGTTGGTTATTAAGAAAACTCGCACAAGAACCCCTTTTTTTGGCAAATGTTTTATGCACGGATGAAGCTGGGTTTACAAGAAATGGAATTTTCAATTACCATAATACACATCACTGGTCTGATGAAAATCTTCATGCTGTTGTGGAAAGTCGATACCAAATTCGATTCTCAGTTAACGTTTGGGCGGGAATTCTTGGCGATAGACTTATTGGACCATTTTTTCTACCCCTGAGGTAGGTTAATTTTACACCTTTCGAAAAGTCACTTATTTCTTATACTAATAAACATTTTAGGCTAAATGGTCAAAGTTACCTTAATTTTCTAATACATGATCTACCAGCACTTTTGGACGAAGTTCCCATAGCACAGAGGCAGATCATGTATTTTATGCATGATGGTGCACCAGCTCATTTTCCGCTAGCGGTGAGGAATCATTTGAACCAAGTTTTTGAGAGGCGTTGGATAGGACGTGGTGGTCCACAAGCTTGGCCAGCAAGATCACCAGATCTTAATCCACTAGATTTCTACTTCTGGGGCCACTTGAAAACTCTGGTTTACTCAGTGCCGATTAATACTGAAGAGCAACTACGGCAACGCATTATTGACTGTTCCAATCAAATTCGTACAACACCTGGGATATTCCACAGGGTACGCAGATCGTGGAGAAGAAGAGCAGATGTCTGCATTGAAATGAATGGTGGTCACTTTGAACATTTACTATGAATTAATTAAGGTATGCATTATTTTAATAAGGAATTTTGGTATTCAGTTTATTTCGTTTTTTTAAAGCAATAAGATGTTTTAAAAATAATGAAATTTTAATTTTTCAATTAATTATTTGGTTACTTTTGAAAGGCCATAACATTCATAAGTTTATGTTGATTAACCAGTTAGCAACCCATCAGAGCAAACTTTTTGCCTTCAATTTTCTCGAAAACCATCGCTCTGGGCGATGTGCAACAAGAGTACCTTTTTGATGGGAAAAAAGTATGTAGTTTTCAAAAAATGAACCCACGTTGCGAAAAAATATCCTGAAAAGTTATTCACGAAACAACCCCTACCCTTGCAAAAACTACCCTTTCCGATTTTCCAAATAATTTTTCAGTATCACCATTTGATTTAGAGTCAAAATTTATGGCAGAGGATTTTTTTTCGAAATCTTATCTCGTTTTTTAAGCCTATAATTTTAAAAAAACCGTTTTTTAAATTCACCCTTTCAGTGCCCCTAACTCCCTTAATATGCATTTTCCGCCCTATACTTATAGGAACTTTTTTTACCATTTTTAGGAGTACTATTACCCCCCGAATTTTTTTACACCATTTCAATGACACCCTGTATAAACCACAGCGACGGTTAGAAGACCATTTTCTTTAAATTAACCTTTGCAGATTTCTCTAAATTTAAGACCAAGGATTGTTCTGAAAGCTCTCTTTTGATAGACAAATAGCCTTTTAAAATTAACGCAGTTACCATACAATATAATATCATATGTGATAAGACTTAAAGTTAGCATGATAGATCATCATTTTTGTCTCAAGATCAACATTTTTACCTAATATCCTAAAAGTGTTACATAGCTTATTTAACTTGTTTACAACAAATTCTACATGTTGATGCCACGACAGGTTGCAATCCAATGCGGTTCATAAAAACCTTTCACTTCTCTCTAAATTTATATCAATATTAACAAGACTTATAGTATCGGGATTCTGCAGTCTAGATTGCTTTGTTCCAAATAAAATTATGCTGCTCTATGGCACACCTAATTTTATTTCAATCGGCCTTAAGGGGCCCTATTTGGACTTTTACCCAAAACTACTTTCTGTTACCTCCCAGAAAGATGTGAAGTAATCCCCTTTAAAAAATTTCCCCAATACCATACAAGTCCATTTTTTCAGTTAAATACCGTAATCTAAAGTATCGCAAGCCTTTAATTGATAAAGAAACAACTCCAAAGGGATCACCCCATCCTCGGGAGGCCCGCAATATATCTTTAGTAAACCGAACATTGCCCTAAGTGTTAACCTTTCCTTTAAATAAGCATGCTGCATTTCATTAATGATATTATGTCCTAGCATATCCATTATGCGATCAGTCATTTTCGCTTAAGACTTTTTGATAAAGATGGTAATAAACCAATTGGCCGATAATTATTCTTTTTAAAAACTGGTACTATTAGAGCTATCTTTAGTATATCTGGGAATATGCCAAATTTAAGATAACTATTAAATATATGTACAATTGGGTTTATAATTACCCTAATTAATGAGGTTAAAATTTTATTATATCCGCTACTTAACTTAATTTTAAGGTTTTTAACTTTACCTAATATTTTTTTAGAGTCTACTGATTTAATGGAGATGGTATAATTATTACGCTGAATAGATAAAGTAAAAGGAACATAAAAATAACATTTTTTCCATATGCATAACTTAAAAACGGTATTCCACGTTAGAGTCGCCATTTTGAAGATATGTGTTTTGAAATTATTTAGTGCTCTAGTTCAGGTTCACAAATATTGTTTTGGTACCTTTACAAATTAACTTTCAGACGGTAAATAAAGATTTTGGCTTCTTTAACTTAAAAAAACTCAAAATCTAAAAAAAAACGTGTCGAAAGAAAAAACTAGCAGCCCTAGTTACATTAAATAAATAATAACAGGTTTTATTTTATTTTAAAATCATTTAAAAAGAGGTCTGTTTTTGACAAGAAATATTTAAAGTGGTTTAAATTCATTATAAAAAAAATAAATAATTGTTCATTTCGTAGCATTCGAGCAACATCTACAATTCCCTGCCATAGTGGCTCTTTAATATTTACTATTTCTTTATAAAACTACGATTTCCATAAAGAAAAATCTTGCGGATTAAAATCTGGACTATGCGCCAGTCAAGATCTCTGACTCTCCAGACCTATCCAGCGGGTAAAAAAATGGTCTCAGATTTGCCTGGAGAAGTGTGCCGCCATCCTGCATAAACAACGTTTTATACCTAGAGGAATGTTATGGAAAAAATTGAGTAATTTAGTTATTAGAAAATCAAGATCGAATTAGTCGTTTAAATTGGGTAGTTCATCAAATGAGCCCTATAAAATGTCATTAATTACACCCTAAAGGTTTAATTTAATTACATGTTGGAAATAAAGTTCGAATACTAAATGTGGAATTTCTATTTCTCATGCATGGTTCTCTCTTAAAGTTACCTCTACGTATAAACGTTATCTCATAAATATATAATATTTTGTTTAAAAACATCGATCGGCATTTATTCGGAAACGGAACAAACGAGCATTTTTCAGCCTCGCTGCAACCATCCCCCCTTCTAATAAATTTTGCATAGTTGTGAAATTGCACGAATAAAAACACTCTTTGTAAAAAAAATTACAGGTGACTTGCTTATTTCAGTTGCCGAAGAAATGTGTCTATTAATTTCAAATTTTAGGCTGTGCAGACCAGAATTTCTTTTTGCTCCAAAGGTAAAGTCTTTGGGCGTCCTGCCGAATCCCTTTTAGGATTAATGGTACCTGTTTCTTATAATTTGTCGCAAAAACTGTAAAAAATCTTAAAATGGATCAGTCTTCAGATTGTTTTGATTTCTGAATAACGAGTAGTAACATTTTTCTGCCGCTAAACACAATTACACACTCAAACATATTACGCATTTTTGCATTTGAAAGCAAATTACAATAATTGTAAATATAGCATAGAGCAGCGTTTTCCAACTTTTTTCTAGGAGTACACATTGGCCTTTCGCCTTTTCGACCATGTTTATAAAGTCTTAATCGTAAAAGTCAGTTACTAATTTTAAACAAACTGAAAACTCACATTAAAAATAATCTGGCTTTTAGACAAATAAAAAAATTCAGCCATTCTAATTTAACTCTTACAGTTTATATCAACTTAAATATAATTGAGAAAATTAGAAGTACATTAAATTTAAAGTTCTATATTAATTTTGTGCTAAATGTTTGATAACTACATCACGGATTTGACAACAATGGCTGCGCCCAAAGTCTTTCAAGTAGGTTCTTAAAACAATTAAGTCAATTAGTTTGCAAACGAGTAACGCTAATCTAGAATAATCGCCCCAATAATGTGTTGTGGTATTTGAAAGAATTCTAGACGAGACAGTATAAATAAAATACAAGTTTATATTGAATAAAAATATATTTTTAAAATAAATACATTTGCAGATCTAATACAATAATACATCTAGACGGTGTTTGGGTTGACGCTAGCCGGGCCTAGAATGTTTTGTGTCTAACTATGTAAGACTCAAAATAAAGAATAAATAGGGTCTCATCAAGTAATAAAAACAAACTCGGGGCGTCAACTTCAGCACCCATAGCAACTATTACGTTTAAGTACGACTGCAAAACACAACTAGTACAACAATAGAAAATAAGTAAACTCTATTAGACGTGATACAACAAAAAAAAGTCTTATAATGTCTTAAAATTCGGTATCAAAAATATACAATGGAATTTTTAAATGAAAATACATGATTCAAATCATTAAGCATGACCCAATCTTAAAAAAATGTTGGAATCCAGTGTCATTCCTTTTATATTTAGAAAAAATAACAATTTTATTTTTTAAATTAACAAAAAAATATTGTTTTTTTAATAAATTAGGAATAACTCTACTACAAACAAAATGAGCTAGAAAAAACATACAGGAAATTTAAAAAATAAATTTTCTTTCACTATGTGCTTATATAAGAGATGTCAATAAAGCTAACTATTGATCAATGCAACCATCCAAAAGCTCTATCTATTTAATAAGATGTGTTTATTACGAAAAAAAAAAGTATTTTAAAAAAAATTTGTTATATAAAAATATTTTTGTTTTTAAGTAAAGTCAAAAAACATTCTCGAGCAATTAGGTTTTCATTTAAAAAATCCATTCTGCACATATGTACATTGTGATACAGTCAGGGTTAACTCGATTTTAAATTAAAATACATATATTAATATGTTACTGCCAAAAATTAAAAAGGTAAATAATAATGTTTTTCCAAAATTATTTTTCTGACTTGCTAAAAACTATAAAATATAATATTATATATAAGTTAAGATCCGACAGCACACTTGTTACATATGTTTTACCAATGCACAATATTTATTAGAGTGCAAGTAAATAGTTATTCCTTAAATGCATTACGACGTTAGGATTTTAATATCTATGTCGTTTTATTTGAGTTGTTCTACTCTAGCAAATCAATAAATTTGTTCACTAATGTCAAAAAAGTTACTTACAACCTGGGTCGCTAAATCATATTTTTAACGATGTGTTTGAAATAGTTCTAAATCGTATTTTTGATTTGCTTTTTAGTCAATTCGGTTATCTGTGGTCAATTACCTAAACCATCCATAAAGTACTTTCTTATATATAAAAAACAGATACCCACCAAAGTATATTTGAATAATATACATACTTTTACGAAATGCTGGTTACAGATTGACTCTTTTTTGAAGAAAAAATTTCATACGCTTTTTTCTCAGAACAAAGAATACGTATCCATAAATCCCTAGTTTCCTTATTTAAAAAAACATAGAACAAAAACATTAAAAAACCTTGAAAAATTGCAGTTATAGTAAAAATATAAACTAATATGTTTTTCAGCCAGTCAAGGGTTATAAGGTTTGATAGGAGGCCAAAAATCCAAGGAATACCCAAAACTGAAAATAGTAGTACTGCCAATTTTATTTGCTGTACTTTTAAACTCGCAGAATGAACTTTATCGAACTTATTATTGGTTACTTCACGCATAATTTTAAAAAATATAAATAGGTTTACTGCAAGAACTAATGCACATGGCATATATATACCAAGGTATAAGGATAAATGGTTGGGATAACAAAATGTATCGTTGTAATAAGTAAGAGGGTCGGATAAAACAACCGCGAGAACCGGAATTAAACCAAAACCCCAACCGAAAATTACTGATTTCAAAACTAAACGATTTGGCATAGGTCCAAAAACTCTAACAAACCTTAAATACTGGCAAAAAGCATAGATTAGCATCCAAGCAAATTTACTTATAAGAACATACTGAAGAATACAACCAGAAATCTTACAATCAAATAGTTTGGCTCCACTCATATACATAAAAAAAATTTCAAGTAGCGTGGCAACTGAGAGGTGCAGTAAAATTTGTGTTCCAGTTTTATCACGCCATGATCGAAACATAAAAGCCGTCAGAAAAATGCCTAATATTCCCAGTGAGCTAAATATGGCACCAATTGCAGTTATTACAGAAAGTAAGTCCCTATTGGTACTATTCATAGTGCTATTTATTTTTCCGTCAGTTACTAATAAGGCTAAATGCGTCAGATGAGAATAGGAACAAAGCTGAAGATTGGAATAATTGTTAAATTTACCCTCATAACTACTGCCGAACTGTGACCAATTTCCCCTCTTTTCTTGGTTTGTATACCCGTAATCCCAAAAAGCACAATTATAACTTGCTGTTGAATTTAAATCAGAGTTTACCAATAATGGTAACGGACTTTGTAAATATGTATCGTAGTTTGGAATATTCAAATTTACTACTAAATCGGTAGTGCTGCTGGTGTTAGAAGGAAAAAGTAAATTATTTAAATAAATTACAGCAACAATGCTTACATTGGTTAACTGTTGTGTTATGATACTTTCAATATCTTTGACTGGTATATATAATGCTAATTTTATATTATGAATATCTATAATGTCATTAAAATCGCCCATTAGAGGAATATTTTTTATTGTTAAATTTTTGTACAAAGCGAAGCCAGAAGAATTTTGTAAAATAGGATTAAATAGGTGAACAATTACGTGGTCCTTTTGTAAAGTTAATAAATTTGAAAATGTGCTAGTTAAATCAATTGCAGCAATCTCGGTAGCACGTAAATAAGCATCAGTTAAATTTAACAAATCCTGAGCTTTAAATAACAAGCTAGTGTCTTTTTTTAATAAACCATTAACAACATCTAATGAAGCATTAAATAATGTACTGTTAATTACATTACCTTTATCAGACATTTTAAGTAAAATTTGGGATACAAAATATAAATCAATAAGTGTTAAATTTCCACCATTTACAATTGCACTAACGTTATTTATAACATTTTTAGTAATATTTTGATTAAGAAAAGATTGCAATAACTTTGTATCTTCATTAAAATTATCGCAATCCATAGGTTCACCTTTAACTGGACCCCAGTCGAGACCAGAAAGAAAGTCACCCCCGCAGAACCTAGTAACTGGTAAACCGTTTGGCTGCATACATAATTCTGATGGCAAAACAGTCTGAAATCGCTTCGTCAACGGCCAAGTCAGATTTTGATAAGTTTCTGGCAAACAATATTCGCTGCTTTTACTATATATTAATTTTATATAACTTGGAAGACTCCTTAAGATACCAAGTAATTTATAGTAATCTCCTAAAACACCACGTTTACTGGATAGTGTGGAAACATGAAATAATACATCCGCAAACGAATCATTATAAAACTCAAAAATTTTCATCATTCTAATTTTGGAAAAACTATTATTTTCTACGGCATTTTCAATATCACTAATAACAAAATTAAAATCGTTAAATGAACTGCAATCAGTATAATTACAAACGTTGTTGATTTTTAGCCTTACCGCAAACTCGTTGCCTTTCTTAGTTTTATAGGCAATAATCGTGTTTGATTTATATTTGTAGTGGTTTAGGGTCGGACCATTAGCTTCACACCAATAATTTCCCATATAATCCTCGAGCGAAACTTTGTACGCAACATAATTGGGAAACGCATGAGATGTATTATTAAAATCTACCCTTAAATCGACTCGTTTTTTTAATTCGTGTGAAGCATCGGTAAAACAGTATATATAACTAGGATCTCCTTTACCAGATAGGCACTCTGTTGAATATACAGCTAGAGAAAGTTTTTTTGTTATCTCGTTGAAGTTTAATACCATTTTTACATTTTCTGGACAATAATCAAATCGTTCAAAACAAACAGAAGAATAATTGCCTTCGAAAACGTCCTTATTTTTTATAGGCAATAACAAACCACTTACATTAGGACTAGATTTTGTGCAATACTCCTGGGTTATATTAGAAATACACGTGTAATTATCTGTACAATATGCATAATTTGAAGCACAAAACTCCTTTTGTTCGCTTTTTGAAAAGTGACATCTATGTCTATGTAAAGCTGTACAATATTCAGGAACAATTATTTTCCTCACTGAATCCTGAATTAGACAGTCTTTCTCAAAAATATTTTTCACATTTTCAATTGATATTTTAAAGCTTTTCTTTACATTTTTTCCATATAATGATCCCCATGCAGCGAATTCATATGGTCCGTAAGGGATATTTCTTTTTGCGGGAACCCAATAGGTATGTCCCCATGTTTTATTTAGCCAATAAGGCAAAAGTTCGTAAAACTTTGCTAAATCGCATTTAAAATCCCAACTCCTTGGTTCGCTTTCATATGTGCAAACTTCGTCATAGCTCTTAGGCTTCTCGCAAGTCCAAACGTTAGAAATAAATGTTCTATTGATACATATAGTACGTAGGGTTGACTCCTTACATTTTGACTCAGATTCAATAATTTGGCTATCATAGACATTGTTTTCCAGCGAACTATTTCCATAATGTACGCCACGTAGAACATCGCAATCCTATGTATAAAACGTACAATTAGTAATACAAAAACAAAATTAGTTATTATCCTAAAACTGCGAAAAGTTATACTTTTCCGCACTCGGCTGCAGATAAGTGCGGTAAAGATACTTTTTGCAAGAGTTAGGATCAACATGTTTTCTACAAGCATGCGGAATATACTATTTTTCCGCACGCCGGGCGGATAAAAAAAAATTCGCACACGGTGCGGGAAACATGAATTTACGAGGAACAATGGATGCGGAAAACTAGTTTTTCGCACCCATTGTTCGCACGTGTAAAAAAATGTATAATGCATTGAAAGGACTGACAAAATAGAAACACGTCACAACAGGAGTAAATTTTATGTAATGAATTTGGCACAACCATAATCGATTGGAGTAGTGTATTAAGGTTTGTCATCCAGATTTGTCTGTCTTAGTTGTGGAATTTATTCAAAGGTGTCTTATTTTAAATGCAATACTTAAAAGTAGGTAATTGTCTGATTCTACTGTAGTATAGTCAGGAAGATAGAAAATGGTGTTTACAGTTCTCTAAAAAAAAATTCGGGATTCTATGGAAAATATATGTCATGAACATGTAACATTTGCCCTTAGAAATACACATAATGTTATGATTTTTAGTCATGTCATGTATCATGGTGATTCGAAAATTAAGCGGGCCACTTAGAATTCTACTAAAGGCACGATAATACAAAAAAAAAATTGAGGCACTTTTTTTTATTTAAAAAAAGTATCTACATACAGGGTGTCCCAGAATATGTGGGCAATCTCTCGGAATCTAATAAAAAACCTAAAAATATTATGACAAGTACATACATATACATAAACTTTTTTTCTACGAGCCTTCCCTATGGAGATACAGGTACATAACGGACGACTCTGGAAATCGTTTTTTTTTATAACTTTTAAAATACTAGGTGTAATTTAATATTTTTTTAATATGATGGTAAGTAGATAAGTCTTTTTAAAATAAATCCATTAAATCATATTTGGCCTATTTAGTTTGCCAGGGACGAACTAGCTCTGGCACAATAATAGCAATTTTCTTAACACCCTGTATGATAAAGGCTAAACAATATTATTTTTGGATAACTTTAACCCTAAACTAAAAAAAGGTATTTTTGATTGACATTAATAAAATAAACTATTTAGAGAAATAAAATATCATGTTTGGTTTTTTTTTACATTATACAGGGTGTTTTCCAATTGTACGTCAATATTTAAGGAGGCAATTGTTGGGTTTATTTTAAAAAGAAAACTTCATATAAACGTATGTCCCAAACGTCTTAACCTTTGAGATACAGGGTGGTAAAATTTTTAAAAATAAATCATTTATTATTAATATCTGTAATACCACTAAAGATATTTTAGTGAAAATTGGCATACATGTACTATGTATCAAAAAGCATTTTTTAGTGTACCACATTTTTTTTTTATTTGCCAAAATAGGCAGGTCAAATTTTGTACGAACGTAAAAACCATGATATTTTATTTCCCGTAAACAGTTGATTTTATCGATGTCAATCAAGAATACCTTTTTTTTAGTTTAAGGTTAAAGCTATCCAAAAACAATATTGTTGAGCCTTTATCATACAGGGTGTTAAAAAAATTGTGTTTATTGTGTCAGAGCTAGTTCGTCCCTGGCAAAGTAAATAATGGGTTCATTTTAAGAAGACTAACCATCATATCAAAAAAATATTAAATTACGCCTAGTATTTTAAAAGTTATTTAAACAAAAACGATTTCTAGGGGCGTCCGTTATGTACCTGTATCTCCGTAGGGGAGAGTCATAGGAAAAAAATTTATGGGAACTTGTCATAATAATATTAGGTTTTCTTTTAGATTCCGAGAGATTGCCCACATATTCTGTATACAGGGTGTTTCTTAATGACATGCTAATATTTAAGGGAGTGATTTTTGGACCCATTTTAAGAGAAAAACTTTATATGAATGTATGTCCTAAACGTCTTATCTTTTGAGATACAGGGTGTTAAAATTTTAAGAAAAAAATATTTTTTTTATTGTCATTTTTTTGTAATTTTCTGTTACTATTCCGAAATGTATGTAGATTACCTTAATTTCATAATTTCAACGTTTAAAAGGTATCTTATTAAACAAATTAATTATTGTTCAAAGTTACATAAATCGTTTTTTCTCGTAATTGGTCCAATGAGATGCAAATAGTGAATTTATTTTTTTTATGGAAAAATGGTGAGTCGAAGGAAAAAAGTCAAGTAACCGAATTTGTTTTAAATTGAGCGAGGACTCCAAAAATAATTTTTATTTAAAAAAAGCAGTGGCGTACTACTTTTTCCTTCAAAAATATCTAGTCAGAGTCTAGTACGGACGCCACTGTTGGAAATAAAAAAATGTTTCTTATGTCAAAAATTGCTCTTTAATGCATAAACGCCGTACACCAATGTTCATAAAAAGATTTAAACTGGTATGAAAATGACAATAAAAAAAATATTTTTTTCTTAAAATTTTAACACCCTGTATCTCAAAAGATAAGACGTTTAGAACATACATTCATTTAAAGTTTTTTTTCTTAAAATGGGTCCAAGAATCGCCCCCTTAAATATTAGCATGTTATTAAGAAACACCCTGTATTGGTTGATTTTTAAAACAAATGCTTAAAATGTTGTCCTTTAGTTTAACTGTGCTTGACAAATCCAATTTTGGTGCATAAAACTTATTGTTTCATGTTGGAAAGTGTTAATAGTAATATTAAGGCCATTTTGCAACCCTTTAATTGTGACTGGTATGGTAAAACTTTTTTTTTTAAGTCTCTTAATAAAAGTCAAAAGCAATACATTCTATAACACCAACTTTAAAAATAATTAAAACTAAATGAAGCAATAATAACTTAAAAACAACAAATTTAGAAGGCGTATTTATACTGAAATCCAGTCAATTACTAAAAGCGCTTCAGAGCGCGATATGATTATCGTCCAGCCTTTTGTTAATATTAACTAATTTTTTCCTACCAAACATTTTTATGATTTTTTAGGGATAAGTTTTCTATTGCCCTGTATAGTTAACGAAGACAAAACACCAAATATCGAAGGGTTTTATTTATTGACCAAACAAAACTTAAATAAACCTTCTTTAATTAAAAAATATTTAAATACCCTAGAGTAAACATCTACACAATCTAGTAAATTTAACATTCACTACATAAATTGTAATAACTCTTTGGATTAAGAATGTTGTTTACTTTTAAAGGGTCTTGCCGCATAAAAGGGGGTAATCGGCCTTTTCAATTTTTGAAATCTCACCCAGCTAGCCTTGTTGAGAATAAAAAGACGTGCTTTTTTCAGTTTTTTTTTTATTTACGTGGGTGTCTTAGTCCTTTTTTAAATATTTTAGCCGCATTAAAATATTTTTTTGTTTTGATGAACGCTGACCAAAAGTCTCCACGGGCACAGAACCCGAAAACCCCTCCAATCTCCCAAAATCGAATTGTAGCCACCTAAATTGATACAGAGCTACAGCCTGACATCTCCTATACTTGGATTTCTTACGGGGCATGTGACCCCCGACTTCAGACTCCAATCTCGTCAACTACTAAAGTATGCTTCCCTGTTGACGGGTGGCGAATTCCATTCCTTGGCCAGTTGTATATGCACATGTTACCCTCCTCCTAAGGCCTTACCATATGAAGTTCCTGCTCACTGATTTTGAACTGTAACTAATTAAGTGGCTACAAATTGACAACACTATCAAAAAATTTTGCAGAACAATTGACCAAACTATCAGTCAGAATCATCCCCAGTGACCTCTGCGGGTGATTTTGGGGGGGATTTTGTGTTTTGTGCCCGTGGAGACTTTTGATCAGCGTTTTAAAAATTATTACTATGCAAAGTTTAAAAACAATTGGCCGAAACCCATTTTAAAAAAAAAAAAAAATACTCATTGACCTTTAAGGGTGATTTTGGGGGATTGGGTGTTGGGGATTTTCGGGTTTTGTGCCCATAAAGACTTTTGATCAACGTGATAAGAACTATCAGTATGCAAAGTTCGAAAACAACACAGGCACACAAAAAATAGTTCTGAACCAGATATGTGAAGTACCTTCCGGTATATTTTTCGGTGCGCTAAAAACAAATCCGAAGTCAGAATTTCCCCATCACCCTTAGATTTTGCCCTAGCAACCCCTCGAAGGGTCAAAATTTTATTCATTTGGAAAAGATATAATAAATATCTGACAATACGTTTTTTGACGTTGTAAAAACAAATATGAAGTTACAATTTACCTATAACCCTTGATTTTAACCCTAGCAACCCTCAGCATCACCCAGAAACCACCCTAAGGGCAAAAATTTTATTTTATTAAGGTCTGGTACTTTCATTAACGAATAACTTTATTGTCCGGATAATTTCCATGGTTACAATTATCAGAACAATTGTTATTATGGAAATTATCCAAAAAATAATTTTATCCGGTAATGATAGTACCAGGCCTTAAATAATTAAAATAAATATCTAACAATACGTTTTTTGGTGTGCTAAATAGGAACATAATTTTACCCATCACCCTTACATTTTGCTCCAGCAACTCCCCCTCCTTAATGGGTAAAACTTTATTCACTTAGAATAATTGTAATAAATATCGGACAATACGTTGTTTGGTGTACTGAAAACGTTAGATATTTATTTTAATTCTTCAAATAAAATAAAATATTAGCCCTTTGGATAGTTGGTGGGTGATGCTGGGGGTTGCTGGGGATTGCTAGGGCCAAATTCCAAGGGTTATGGGTAAATTCAAACTTTATATTCGTTTTGTAGCACGCCAAAAAACGTATTGTCAGATATTTATTATATCTTTTCCAAATGAATAAAATTTTGACCCTTTGAGATGGGAGGTGCTGGGGGGTTTTTGGGGCAAAATCTAAGGGTGATTGGTAAATTCTAACTTCATATTCGTTTTTCGCACGCCAAAAAACGTATTGTCAGATATTTATTATATATTTTCCAAATGAATAAAATTTGAACACTTTGGGATAGGGGTTGCTGGGGGGTTTCTGGGGCAAAATGTAAGGGTGATGGGTAATATCTGACTTTATGTTCATTTTTAACACACCAAAAAACGTATTGTCAGATATTTATTTTAATTCTTCCAATAAAATAAATTTTTGACCTAAGGGTGGTTTCTGGGTGATGCTAGGGGTTGTTACGTTTAAATTCAAGGGTTATGGGTAAATTCTAACTTCATATTCGTTTTTACTACGCCAAAAAACGTATTGTTAGATATTTTTGTTATATCTTTTCCAAATGAATAAAATTTTGACCCTTCGGGGGGACGGGGGGGCTGGGGGGTTGCTGGGGCAAAATCTAAGAGTTATGGGTAAATTCTAACTTCATATTCGTTTTTAACACGCCAAAAAACGTATTGTCAGATATTTATTATATCTTTTCAAAATGAATAAAATTTTGACCCTTCGGGGGGGTGCTATATACCTATCTATCTAAATGATTTTAATTATGTTGCATTTTAAGTTAAATATAACTACCTACACCCAAGACACCCGTGGCACGATAGAAATTAGGCTGTAGCCTTCGGAGACTATTTATTTTTATTTTGTATAAAAACATATACAGGCTGTTTCGAAATTAGACTTCTATATTTCTAGGTCTCGTTGACTTGTTAAAATACGAAAAAAAGTATAAATAAACATTCCTAGAAAAATTCTCTCTAAGATGGCTAGAGCTTCCCGAAGGAGGGGTATTAAACTAACATTTGCCTAATATTTCTAGAATTATTTAAGATGAGGTTTGCTTAATTTAGTATCTGATTTTCCAAATTACATAAACCTTTCTTTAAAAAAATGTTTGGTTATTTTTTGCGTTTTGACGCATTTTATGGTAAAATCATTTTAAAAATTATGTTATTATCTTTAAGAAATAAATTAACGAATATCTTAATATGATATATTACGCATACATACATTACATTTTTTTGAGGAAAGGGTTATGTAATTTGGAAAATCAGGTACTAAATTAAGCTAAACTCATCCTAAATAATTCTAGAAATATTAGGCAAAATGTTAGTTTAATACCCCTTCTTCGGGAAGCTCAAGCCATCTTAAAGAGAATTTTTCTAGGAATGTTTATTTATAATTTTTTTTTGTATTCTGACAAGTTAACGAGGCCTAAAAATATAGGAGTCTAATTTCGGAACACCCTTTTTTTTAAACAAAACAGGTATTTTTTATCTTTAAATAGTCCCCAAAGGCCTACAGCCTAATTTTTATCGTGCCACGGGTGTCTTGGGTGTAGGTAGTTATATTTAACTTAAAATGCAACATAATTAAAATCAATTTTTTTTAAGTATAAGTCTGTTTTATCTCTAATATAGCTCACGAAGGCTTGTATAAAGCATAAGTACTAGGGACCGTGGGCGCCTGGTTTTAAAATATTTAACCCATTTTGATCCAGCAGTTCCGTCGACGTTGTCCAAGTACCGGAACATGCCGATATTGCACATCACGGTATCTTTTATAAACGCGGTAGTGCCTTCAGGAAAGTTATTACAAATAACTACTACCCCTGAACTATCTCCTCTCTCATAACGTTGGAGACGGGACCTACAATTTAACGTTGATTTTGAACCACGCCCAATGACACATGGTGTTCAGTAGCGGTCTCTCATCCAATTATTTTCGTTACCCATCATTGCCAAACTTCGCTGATCCCACGGGAAGCGGTGTTTCAGCGCGGCAAAGGCTGTTCTATGTCCTTTTTATATTATGGTCGTTGATGTTACGTCAGAAATTCTAACCAAAGCCTGCAGAATATCTTAAATTGAATTTAAAATTATTTTAATTATAAATTGTATTTAATTTTCAGTATTTTTTGTACCTTAATTTTATTTTAAAAACGGTAGCAGACTTTTCACCGAGAGGAAATATCTAAGGGTGATGGGTAAATTCTGACTTCGGATTCACATATCTGGTTTAGAACTTTTTTTTTGTGTGTGCCTCTGCAATTGGCCGAAACTCATTATCCGTAAGAAATATCCCCAAGCACCTTTGTGGGTGATTATGAAGGGTTGGGTAGTTTTCTGGTTTGTGCCCGTGGAAACTTTTGATCAGCGTGTTGAAAGGTATTAATATGCAAAGTTTGAAAACAATTGGTTGACACCCATTTTTCATAGAAAATTGCGGGGACCTTTAAACAAATCGTCTTTACCAGTTCATCTTTAATATTTTTAATCCAAAAGTTATTTACAACTTTTATTTTTAATAAAACATTAAAAATAATAATAAAATTAAAAGTTTTTTCTTCAAAATATCAAAAAAATAGATTTAAGTTTTTTTGACCCCATCACCTTTTTAAAAATTATGAAAAAAAAAAACGTGAAGCTAGATCTACTAAAGACACATTACATAAATGTTTTTCATTATGACGTGGGTTAATAGGCTTTGTTAAAAAAAAAATTAAAGCCTAAAAAAAATTGAATTTTCTGTCAAAAATGTTTAAAAAAAATTGTGCTTCATCCGCGCTTCGAAGACCTTTAATTTAACGCAAACAAAACTAAAAAATCTTTAGGATTCAATAAAACACTTTTTGAAGCACCCACGTAAATAAAAAAGACAGGAAAAAGCACATCCTTTTATTCTCAACAAGCCTAGCTGCGTAAGATTTAAAAAAGTGAAAAGGCCGATTACCTTCTTATACACCAAGGCCCTTACCAATTTTAATTATTTCCGTTATTTGTTCTAGACCTTATCGAAACATTAACATTTCAAGAATAAATAATAGATTATTTATAAATAAATAGAGTAGGCAAACAAAATATGCAATTATTTTGAAAAAGTGCTATATATCGTTTTGAGCTTGTATTTTATGGCCGATTAATGGCTCAAATTGTTCAAATTTAAAAAAAAAGATCGGAAAATTTAAAGGCGATTTAATAATAAACAACAATTTTACAAGAATATGTACCATTATTGTCCAATTTTATCTCAAATCAGTTATCATATCTGAAAAATATTGGTAAATGTTTCCAAGATTTAAAAAAAAATGTGGAAATATATAAATATACATAAGACTATCAGTTCTGTCTGACCTAATTGACTATTAAAAATACAAAAGGCGACGATATACATTAAGCTGACTAATAAAACAATACCGTCTTCTATTTGTTTTATTATTATATACCGTGTATAAACATAACAAAGATTTAGGAAAATAAAATGTGAACTGACTCTTAAATAAAAAATCTTACCTGACTACTAAGATGTACTAAAAACAAAACCCAAATAAGAGGTATCATTTTAAACTATTATACATAGTTAAAAAAATACATTTTAATCTTTTGATTGTGCCATATCAGGAAAAATAAAGTAAAATGGTGTTGATAAATAATAGCTTAAATTTAATTGCTGTTTAAATCACATCTTTTCCATGTACGCACACAACATATTATACAAATATGTTGGCGAATACCTAGGGGACTAAAGATATAACAAATTGGATAAGTAATGTTAGTTGTATATTCAAAATTTTACATTAGTTGGTATCAGTTGTTTATTATGCTATCAGAAACAAATCTGCATTGTTTGATCAACTAATTTTTGACAAATTAATGGGACAGCAAATAACTAATCTAGCTGCAGCGTTTCAGATCACAGGGTATATGACAAAATATCTATTATTTGCCTAAGTTTAAATAATCTTTTATTTGTAAAACTGATTACAGTTTGCTAATGCCAGATAAAAGTAACTTTATTTGGTTAATTTGTATACGTATATATCACGTTTAATTATGTTTCCGATCTTCTAATAAAACGCCTAATTATCTTAATGTTATTAAATCATATGCAGCTAGATTGATATTGGCAATATTGTGCTTTTATTACCAATAGTCAAAATAATAAAAGACTTACAGCGTCATCCAACGAGGACTGTATTTTATTAAAAAGTCTTAATTAAGGAAAAATGTAAAAATTACTACATAGTCTAGAAGGAATCGGCGCTTGAGTACCAAAAACTATTCCCCCTCAATTTTTTTATACGATCCTTTTTAAATTGCCTTACTAATGATATGAATGCATGTTGCCATTGGGTAACCTGATGCCATATTGTTTAAACCGAAATGGTTTAAACAATAGGCTATTTGAATGATTTTGAAAAATAGTTTCAAATTATTCTTTGGTACCTAACAAACACAAAACATTTTATATTTCTGGGAAATCTGCTGTATTTTCAATAAAACTTAATGTTAAAGTTTAAATTATAAAATTCGCGATAAAAACGATGTCTCTGTAATGACGTCCACACATGTTTCGCGTGACGTCATAGGCAAGTAATTAAGTTAACAACGAGGGCAACTACAATGAATTTTGTTAAATATTTATCAATTTATTGGCTAAAATAGTATATAAATGGTGTTAGTGCCACAATATACCAATACTTCTCTGAAAACACCAAAAAAAACTGTTTATATCTGTCCCAACAAATCCTAAAAGGCGAAAAAAGTGGTTACACTTAGCTCGAAGAGATCCAAACAGCTTTGTATCGCATTCAAATGTTTTCATGTGTCAAGATCACCTTAATGTAAGTATACAAATATCCTGCTTTAAATACCAACCGATTTATATACAACAAAATATCGCCTTTAGATAACTTATAAACACGTTAAGGTATAACCTAACTTTTGGATTAGAATGATTTTGTTTGTTCTAGAAGTTAAATACCTAGCAAGTTAGTACTTTCTCTTTTTATACTTAACGGTATTATTATTAAATTGCAGATGAAAACTGATATAATAAATTACACGAAATACAAAATGGGCTTCGCGAAGAATTTACTTTTATTTCTACACTCCATAAACATAACCTACAATAAGATTTTGAGAAATACTAAATGATAAACACGTAAATAAATAATTTTTTAGAGGTACTTACACAGCTGTTTTTACATTTTTGATTTCTGCAGCATAGTAGTAAACATTATTTTTAAAGATACGCACAATCATAAATGCGTCTATCTCAGGTAGATTTCTGTTACCGGCTTGCACAAAAGTTATGTCCATTTTGAGATACGAAACGGATAATTATGTTACTTAAAATATGTTTTTTATATAAAATGGTCAGAAGACAGTTACAGTGAAAGTCGGATATAATGACGGCGAAGGGACTACTGAATATGGGTCGTTATAAACGGCCGTCGTTATTAAATGACCTACATACATTACGTCTTTTTTTTTCAAATACAACTATGTTCATAATTATGTATGTTATAAATATTTTTTTAATATTACAAAACCCTGAAAATACATAGATACATACAAAACAAAAAACCAAAAATGAAAATCCAATATATAAAAAAAACTAAATCTACACTGATACAGGTAACGTAAGGTAAACCTACATAGTACAAAAAATACATATGTACATACATATTAAAAAAAATTAATTATTTTAGTAGAAAATCTGTAATCTTTGTTTGTTTTTTGCAACGCGAGTTAAAGTAAATTGATTCAATTTTTTTCTAAGTGAAACTGGTTGTGTCTAAAAGTTTTTTGTCACTCGCATTATTGTATAGTACAAAACTGTTTAGGGTCTTCACTGCTTGTAAAGCTTCTTCAATAGATGGTGGATTAAATTCTTCTTCGTCCTCAGACCTGTCGTCTTCACCTTGATCTTGGGTATCCTCAATTGTAAGCATCTCCGCTGCAATTTGCTCGTCACCCAAAGTACTGTTTGTTTCTAAGTGACTATCAGAATCTATGAAATCGGTCCAATTACAGCTAGAGGCACATAATTTTCTGTATCAAAGTCATTAGTTATTCTTCTTGCAAACTCGGCTAAAAGAATGTCGTCTTCAGGGTCGGCAGTTTCCAGTGTCTGTTCTAGGAATCCGGCATGTTTAAAACAATTAATGATTGTTTGTTGTGATACCCTATTCCAGGCTTTGGAGATCATCGATATTGCGTCCAAAATATTAATGGAAGACTCCTTAGATAACTGATTGTTTTCAATAATATTTATTAACTGGAACTTTCTATAATGGACTTTCAAAGATCTTATGATACCTTGGTCAACTGGCTGCAGCACTGATGTGGTATTGGGTGGCAAGAATTGAAGGTTGATATTGTTTAAATTTGACACTTTTGGGTGCGCTGGGCAATTATCTACTAGGAGTAAGATTTTATTTTTTTTTTTTTTTTTCTTCATTAGCTAAGAGTCCCAATCTCGCAAGATCTTAATAAACAGGCCTGAAGTCATCCAGGCTTTTTTATTAGACATGTAGGTAACAGGTAATGTCTTAATATTTTTAAAACAACGGGGATTTTTTGATTTTCCAATAACAATCAACTTACGTTTTTCTGATCCAGACATATTGGCAGCAACAAAAAAAAATAATTCTCTCCTTGGACATTTTCTCTCCCATGCACTTTTCGCCTATATATTTGTTGAAAATTGGAATAAATAGCAAAATTAATGCAGATTAATAAGGGTAAAGTAAATTAGAAATCACTCAGTAATGAAATCTCAAATTAAAATTTAGGTTGACTTTGTTTTGGCCAATAGTAGCACCTTAGGTAGCTCAAATTAATTAGTTTTAAGTTAATTTATTTTCATAATGCCAGCTTATTTTTTTTGTTTCTGTTCTTATCTCTTTAAAAAATTCTTAGATAAACTTGATCCTTTCAACAGACTAAAATGTATTCTGCTAATAACCAATTAAAAAAAAAAATCTCTAACTTTGATATAACAAATTATGTGTAACATATCACAATTCTAGTGGCAATAATGGTAATTTGGTTTTATTTTGGTATGCCACTTTTATAACCAATCTTACGAGATGCTTATGATTATTGCTTTTTTGGTTTGAAGAATAAAATAAAATTAATACTTTTTATTTAACAGAATACCCAAAAATGAGACCAGAAGATCAGCATGGTTAGAGGCAATGGGCTTACAAACTTAGCAGTTAGCAGACACGCTGTTGTTTGTTCCAATTTTTCTGAGGACTGTTTTGACAAAACATCTATATGTGGCATAGTTCGGCTAAGAGATAATGTTATCCCCAATCTATTTATTGATAAAATTGTCTATAATTGTAGTATGGACTTAATATAACATGCCGTATAAAAAGTAATCAGATTTTTGTTGTTTTGTTAAATTTTTGGAAAAAAGACTTAAATACGATTTAAAACCTTTCATCTTTAAGGTCTTATCATCAAATGTTTTTATAAAAAAAGAATTTTTTATTACACATTTTAAAATATTATGCCCTAAATTAAAACTTATAAAAAAATGTCTTTGGTTAATTATTAAGAGAATAAATTAAATTGCTTATTTTCAAAAACTACAGGGATGTAATAATTTTCTTAACGGCATTGTACCAGGCTTTTAATAACCTGAAACTTTGCTTATTTTATTCTTTTTGTTATTGTATAATTTATAATAAATACTGTTAAATAAATTAATAAAACATTAGAATGTCTTTTATTTGGTTAAATTATTATCTAATAAAAACATCTCTTGTATTCGTTTTACTTTTATATTAAAGATAATAAAAAACTGTATCATTTTTTTAAGCACGGAAGACACAATGTTTTTTTAAGAGAAAATTTGTATGAATTTCTTAAAATAAAAAATTTATAACATTATTGAATTGTCTGTGTAGAAATAACAAACTGAACAGGAATTTTTGAAGGCAAAATTTGTATGCTGTTTGTACAAGTCAAGTTGCATTTATTTATATATATTTTTTTTGAAAATGCCTTAATTTTTTTAATAATATGCCGAAGCGCTCCTTGGGTGATATCTTATCTAGCACAAAGATTTTATTTGGCTATATTTCAATTCTTTCTTGCTTATTTTCAGTGATTTTTGGAGATACCCTCGTGAATACTCTGATGATATGTTTACTAATTTATAAAATTTTAATAATGTTTTTTACCAAAATAACTAACTGTTTAACTTATTTTATAAAATAGGTAGTTTCTTTTAGTTTTTCATTTTATATCATAACTTAACGATCAGTTAGGTATTTATATACATATTTGCAAAATTTATACCATATTTTACAATATATAAATATATATAATTATCCCAAACACTTCAAATTTATTAAACGGGTAACCCCGGTTTTATAGACACTATAAAGGAATTGTCTAAAATAAACAACTACAAAAAATCACTTACTTTTTCGATCAGCCATATTGGAGCAACATTTACTAATTTTAACGTGGAACATTTTCGTCTCCCTATCCCTTTTTCCCCTAAACTTCGTTGGTCTGGAAGCATTTTGTAGATCAGACCTGTCTCATCTGCGTTAAAAATATGGTCACTTGTATACCCTTTTCCTATTTCAGGCCATACAGTTTTAAGCCAGTTTTCTGTCACTCCAGGAGGTACACCAGCAGATTTACCACTTATTTTTCCATAAACAATATTATGCCTTTTTCGAAAATGTTTTATCCAACTTTCTGTGCAGGTGTATTCCGGTCCTTTATTCAGTAGTCTGCCGAAATGTTCCGCTTTCGCCTGTAGTATAGGACCACTAATTGGCGATCCTCTACTTCTTTCAACTTTCAACCAGTTATATAATGCTTCATCTATATCTGCATGACTGGATAACCTAAGTTTCTTCTTTGGTAGCAAATTCTCATTAAATGCATTTTTTATTGCATCCCGGTTCTTCCAAATTGTAAAAACAGTTGAATGCATTAAGCCTAACTCCTTTGCAATAGCAATATTGGGTTCACCTTCCTCAAGTCTGCAAATTATTAGGCTCAATGGACAAAACTTTTCTTTTTTTTTTAATTCATTTTAACACTACGTAATACGCTACTACCTACGTATGCACTAAATAAAAAGTAAACAAAGAAAAGCATTTATGAGATCGACAAACAGGTATTTTCCCGGCCTCCGGTTCCGGTAATTTCCCCAAGAATAACTTGTAGTTATTGGTTAAAAATGATTGCTGTGTGAATCACACGCGTTCGGTCGTTATATCCGGCCTTCCACATGAAAAGTCTTTTGCATAAGGACGCAAAAAGCGACTTGGTCGCTATAACCGGCGTCGTTATAGGCAAACTTTTTTAGACTTGCGTTACATATAAATCCAACCAAACTTCCCAGTTTTCGTCGTAATAAGCGACTTGTTTTTATAAGCGACGTCGTTATTCGCGACTTTTACTGTATTTAGATAGTTAAAAATCGAAAATAACACCTGAAAACACACAACACAAAGCATGTGACATTTATTGACTTGCAAGTGACGTCACCAAAGTTGTAACCAATCACAGAGCGTTCCAGTCGCTGAATTAATTTCAAAAATATTTGGAATATAATACGTATATTTTGCAATAAATATGAATATTTCACTTCATATTATAAAAAAATATGCTTCTTTATACTATTATCTGAGAGGATGACCACAATTTAAAGCTTATTTTTTAATGGTGGCAAATAGCCTATTGCAAGGAAATGTTAATTTTCAATCGGACAATTTTTTTTTATATTCTTTATTGACATTCAAATAAAAAAAGTCTTGTTTATTACGCGCGCTCACAAGTATGCGTCCCTTACCTTTAAGTTTCGCCGCGCCGTCTCTCTGACACGTACGCTGTAATGGCCTCTCTGTGTCCTGAATCAGTACTTATTATTTATCTTAAAAATTATTAACTTTATAAAAATTGTTAAAGAGAGCAATGTTATTATTAATTAAATTGTCTACAATTTGTTTTATTAAGTTTTTTCCTGAAATTAATTTTACAAAAGTTATAACAGCTTTTTTTTTTACTTGTGAGCGAGCGTACTAAACAATAAAAAATCTAGCATAAACAATGATCTTTTGTCAAATCTCAATTAAGAATATTATTCACCATTGTATAAGAAACAAAATATTAAAATTTTTTATATTTTATTCTTTTTTTATATATTTTTCATAAGTCAAACGTACCCAAATTTGAGATTTTTCAAACCTTTAAAAAGTCATATCTCCAAATGTATTAACTTTATCATGAAAAGTCCTAGATTCTTTTTTATTTGTGTTTCAATAAAGAATATAAAAAAAAAATTGTTCGGTCGAAAAATAAAAATTCCTTGCAATTGATCAAACAATTTCGGTTTAAACAATATGGCACCAGGTTGCCCCATGGCAACATGCTTTTATATCCTCAGTAGGGCAATTTGAAAGAGGATCGTATAAAAAAATTAAGGTGGAATATATTGGTTTTAGGATACGCGCGATTTGATGAGAATATGTGCAATGTTGCCAAATGTATACTTTTTAAGATAAGGTATATAATAATAATACATTAAAAAAAGTAAAATTTATAAAAATAATATATAAATATCTTTACTCTGGAGAAAAGCCAAATAATTTTTTCTTTTAAACTAATATTTCCAGAAAACAAAATAAACTAGAAAAAATTAATCTTAAAAAAACATGGTTGCAGCAAGATGGCACACCACCACCTTATTCCTAAAAGATACGTACGTCTTAAAACGAAACATTTCCAAATAGGTAGATTTGACGAAGGGGAAGCATGAAGTGGCCAACCTGATCCCTCGATTTGACACCTTTAGACTTCTTTTTTAGGGGATATTTAAAAAATTTGATTTATGTGAAGCAACCGCCTAATTTAGATTTCTTACGAAATTAAATATGTCAAGGGCCCTTGTGATAACTTCTCAAATGCTAACAAATACCTAAAATGAGTTTTATGACCGCTTAGGATAATGCTTAGCGAATGATAGCAAACACTTTGAACATTTAATTTGGTAGTTAATTTAGTAAAAGATAATTACTTCGTTCAGAAGTTTTTTGTTAATTCTTGTGTAAAACCAACTCCATTTCATTTTATTTTAAATAATCCTTTATTTAAAAATTAATAACAAATTAACAAATAATTAGTAAACCACTATGTATAGTTTTTCCTTTAATCGTTGTTTTAAATAAAAATGCGGAGTTGTCATAATTTATAAACTACATCAAATAAAGTTTCGAAATTTGGAGGACTTGGTAGTAGCGATGCTCTGAATTCAATGCATTAAAAATAAACTAGTGTAATTCCGCGGCTGCATACGTCTGTATGCAAGGCAAAAAAATAGATAAACTGGGCTTTATATTTATAAACAAATTAAATTGCCTACTTTATTTTAAAAAGTATACACTTTGAAACATTGCAGATATTAGTATCAAATCGGGCGTATCCTAAAATCACTTAAGAGGCTTTTCTGGTTTAGAAGTTTAAAAAATCGATTTTTTTTTTAAATTGCACTTTGCACATCGGACCGGTCGTCCCGCGTCATCAAGCGCCTTTTCCAAACTTTAAACGCGATTTTCCAAACTTACATTTTTTTTTGCTGGGCGCATGGATTGCTGAAAAATTACTGGACCAATTTTGATGCCGCTTTGCCATTTTGTAGAGAATTGAATTGGATATGGTTGCAACCTCGAAAGTTAAAATTGCTTCAAAATCTTTTGCGTACGTTTAAATCCAAAAAAAGTCGATTTTTTTAAACTTTTTGTTTCAAATGGCCGCCATTTTGTGAAAAATTGACGATTTTACTTTTCCGAGCTTCTGATCATAGCTACACTCATATATTTTAATAATTTTTTGGTCTCTTCTGTTTCCGATCTCCCAATTACCTAAACCAGGTGCGCCCGTCTACCGGAGCACGGTGATCATGACCTTCTTCGGCGCCATTTTATTCAATGACGGTTTAACTTTTTCGGGCAATTTTTTTTTAATGAAGCTCAAAGATGGAAAAATAAGAAGTGTAAACATTGTTTTAATAATAATTGTTTGATATCACCTTTAAAAAAAAAATGTAGAAATTGCTTAATTAGTTACGTTGTTATCAAAAATGAATACAAAATGCGTATCAAAAAAATTGTTTCATTTTAATTGATTTCAACATATATGAAGATTTGAATTTTTTTATATTAAAACTTTTGCTTTAAGTATAAAAGGCGGGGTTAAAATTTTTCCAAAATCCAAGAAAGGCCTACGCGAGTCTCCAGTTTCGTACCAAATCCGTAAAGTTTCCGTATAAGTAAAAACATTACAGGTCCACAAAAAAAATGGTGTGTGCTGGGTGTCGGACTAAGATGGTGTATTTTTTTTTCCGCTGAACACGAATCTGAATTCAAAATTGGGGGTCAAACAACAAATAATCCGGAAAAGGCATAATTTCAGATTTTAATTATAAAAGATACACAGAACTTTATATGACATAAACTATGTATTTTTACAAGAGCTTTAATTTAAGTTATATAACCTTTTTGTCTAAATGCAATATTTTGCAGATTTATTATTTAAAAAAAATCACTTTAATAATTTTCTTTCCTATTTTAGACTAAAATTTTTTGTCATAATTACATTTTCGTTTATATCTCCTTTATTATTTATCTTATCAAAAATATTTATATAACTTTCTTAAAGATAATTTGTAAAGCTTTCTTTTTTGTTCTATGAAATTTTTTATATCTCTTAGAGTTTATATAATCGTAGTCGTAATCCAAACATTCCGTGGTAGCAGGTTTATGCCGGTAAATGTACCGTGTCGCTTTTTTGGGGTTTTCTCGATTTTTTGCTGTTCGACCTCCAATTTTAACTTTAGATTCGTGGTCAGCGGAAACAAATACGCCAGAAAATTTTAGTCTGACACCCAGCACACACTTTTTTTGTGGGCTTGTGTAATTATTTAAAAATATGTTAGGAGCACTTACCCTAAGCGCCAAAATTTAAATTATTTAATGTAAAAATGAAAACTTTAAAAACTCCATTTCGGGTTCCTTTCTAAGATATTGACTGCACAGCCTAGATAACTCTGTATTTTGGCAATTTTATATTATATGGTATTGGAGCATCATAAATTATTTGTTTTAGACGGTCCTATCGCAACACAGTAATATGCGAGAGTGCACCTACACTCTAAAAAGAGTATGGCACAGTAAAAAGAAGACGGTCCTATAGAAACATACCGGTCAAGGTTATGTCGGGTCTCCTTGCCAGCCACAAAATTGGACCGTTTCTACCAATTCATCGAAAGAAGAAAATGATGAACAACTACCTATTTAAAAAAAAAATGTTGCCGATTTGTCAGCGTAAGATATATTATTATAGGTGTTTTAGTAAAAGTATGGGCAAATAATGTCATTTTAAAGGACTGAAGGAAAAATTCAAGCCCACAAAAAGTTTCTCCAAAACCCTAGCCCCGAAAATCTAGCATCAAAGCAAGAAATCAGTGTAATCAGAAACAAAAGGACGTTTTAACAATCTGATAAAATATAAAGTTCTCTCTTGCTCGAATGGCAGTAAAGCCTTCTGGTCCTTTGCTAAAAATATTAGTCAAAACTTCTGCATAAATTCTTTTCCCCTCCTAATTTTTAAAGATGAAATTGTTTTTACCTTTAAAGGAAAAGCCGAACTATTTGCCAAACAATTTGCTGCCAATTCAAGCTTCGATCCTCCTATTAATCTTCCTCTGCCACCAGCTGCCCCTGTTTCTCATAAAATATCCGATATCATTTTTAAAGTCAAACAGATCAAGCGTATTCTTTCTTCTCTTTATTTTAATTTCACGGTTTTCTCGAGACCAGTAACAGACGCGCTGGGATGCTATAAGTTCCTTAGTAAAAAATTAACATTGATTAAAGAACATAACAAGCCTATAATTTTTTGTTTTAATTTTTTTTTTAACTAAAAAAAAATCTAATCATTTTGCCTCATTTGCTATTTTTTTGTAAGATCCTCTGAATATGACTTTGTTCACAATTTCCAACTGTTTGGCACGATTTCTAATAGTGATCACAGGAGTTTCTCTAACTGATTAAAGAAGTAAAACTATGGCAGTATCGTTATGGTTAGTTGTCTAACCAACTTCCTTTTTTAGATTTAGAACCGAAGCAGTTTTTTGAAACTTTTTTATTACTCTGCAGACTGACATGGTAGTAATAGGGATTTCTCGCTAAATTGTTCCGTGACATAGCGGCATGATACTTGACCATCTCCATAACAGTGTATTATTTAACGCTCTGCTCAGTAGATAGCATTTTAATAAGATCTACTTACATTAAATAAAGACATTGATGTTCCAAGTCATTTTTTAGGAAAGGGTAATAAAACGCGCATTTTTTTAATAAACTTCGGATTAGGATTTTAACTGAAACACATCCCATATAATCTCCTGGGGGAAAACGATAGACAATAAATCTAAACTCATACACAAATTTTTTGCATTTTTATGCTTTTATCTTTCCCCTTATATTTTTAACATCGGAAATAATATTTATCTTTCGAGCAAAATCTTTTATAACGCATATACAGGTGTGGAAAGTTCAAAACCGAACATGGACGTTTCGCAAGTAAAACAGAGAAAAAAAAATATCCACCAAAATTGAGTGAGATCAAATTTGAACTAAGACATACGCGCCAAAATATGTTAAACTGCGTGCGCTCGATGCAGCTTGACCTAGGATAAGGGGTGATAAATATGCAGGCGGGAACGGGCGGCATTATGTCTGAGTTAAGAACACTAAGGCTGGATCCACACTATAAGGTCGATCACAGTTGTTCGTTCGCGGTACGATCTCGCTCTGGTAAAATCTAAACATGTTCACATTAGACAATCTGACTCAGTTCACGATTCAGTCTTGAATCTTCATTAATCGAAGTCGGATGTATTTGGCTCATAATTTATAATAAAATAAACGTTAAAGTATTTAGTTGCTTGTAATATTCGCGGCCGAAGAATGTCATTAAACTTTTAGAGTGAAGAATTAGCTGTTATATCTTTGATTCTCGATAAAGAAGCTAATATTATCAACGCAAGAAAAAACATAAAACAAGGAGAAGAATGTGGGTGCATCCAAGTTTACTGAAACGAAAAACGGAAGGAGAATACTACACTCCATATTCTCATTTAATTAATGATACATTAATTACATTTGATGCAATTGTCGCTTCAACGGGTAGTATGTAGTGACAAGTTCGATCTCGCTCAAACAAAATTTCTTCAAGACTGATCGCGACTGGAATGGGATTCGACCGGAACTTGTCTGTTACGGATAGTATGAATATACGCATTGTTTTTCATTTAATAATATTTTACCAGACCGTGATCGGACTGCGAAAGAACCGTGATCGACCTTATAGTGTGGATCCAGCCTAAACTAGAAATCCCTTCCCGAGAATCCCAGACCGGCAAATCGTAAACGCTCGTCTAAAATCGTCGGTCTTCGCTGTTCGAAACACCGATGCATCAGCGCTTGATATGAGCATCGATACATTGCGAAGCTTTGTCTCACTTCTCTCACACAGTTAAAGGCGTTGTCTGTTTTTGTTTGATGCATTACACTTTATCCCTATGTTCGGTTTTGGATTTTAAACACCTGTATACAAATAATCAAACGAACACTTTTATTAAGAGTAACTCTTTTAGTATCATTCACTTTTCCATTCATGGGTCCTTTTGTAAACCTCATATACCTATCTGGATATTACCAAAAGACAATTTAAATTAAACTATAGCATTTCTTTTATGTTCATGTAATAATCTTATCATTAAAATAGCAGAATAATATCAAAAGCTACACAACCACTGTCCAGTAAAAAAATGCCTGGACTTGACAGGGGTTCTAGAATCTATATGTAGTTCTCTTTATATTATTAATTTATATTCTATTATATTGTTTTTTTAGCTTTATAAATTACGAATGGCAGACTTAAAGGACGGTACAGAATATTTAGCTTTTTCGCGACTTCATTCACATCTTTACAAGGAATTGAAGTCATCGTTCTTTTTATATAAAAATATTAATAGAAATTAACATCTAAAATCAAGACTTTGTGCTGATTCTGATACCAGCGCCACCATTGCCAATAAATATTTCCATTGTAAAGGCCAAACGGTGTACCGCTAGTTACATGATTTACCTATGTACTTAGAGCTATAAAATATTTTAACACATATCACAAAACTATCTAAGATTTTTCAGCTTACAATGTAATAGTGTGTCATGGATTCCTTCGCCAATGATTCAACAGCGGTCATTGCATCGTCTAACCTGCAAAATAAAATTCATAAGTCACGGACCTAAAACATACTACAAATATTTTATAATGTACTTACTTTTTTTACTTGGGAAACTTTAGATTATAGATAAGTTCCAGAACATAACCGTCTGGATAACGTCTTTTAGAAGAGACCTACAACTTAACACGGGTTCTGAACCACGATCTTAAATATAGCAACTACTTCTTAAACAGGAAAATAACCACTCTACACTGTGTAAATTAGTGTTGGGCGGTATATCGATCACTGCGATATATTCACAGTGATAGACAAATCACCGGCGCTACCGGTGACCAGATATTTTCTAAGCCAGTGACCACGCCAAGCATATTTATTTTTCAGCATCTACTAGGACGAGTTAAAGCGACCCGATCGCCGAATATCAAACGGTGAAAAATCACTGTCAAGTGAAACGGTGAAAGTATCCGGCAAACGGCGATGCAGAAACAAACAACTTGGGCGAGCGCGGCATTTCAAATCGCTACGTACCGGTTATTTTTCACCGGTTCGATGTGACGGTGATTTTCACAGTTTAATATTTAATAAATATCGGTGATTTTTACAATCGCGCGGTTATTCTTTTCTGCGAAGTGTTTAGGACCTGTTTGCTTGGTATTAATTACATATATTTTATTTTAAAAAAATTAATATTACCCAAAAGCGAAAACGCTGACTCATTTTTTACTTTTTTTTAGATACAAAACCAACGATGTTACTTTAGTTAGTTTCACATAATTTATTTTTAAAGGTTATTACCAAAAAGCGGTATAGCTGATTTGTTTTTAAATACAGAAATGTATGTTAATTTGTTCAAGTTTTAAAGGTAATATTTACAAAAATATATTTTATTTTATATAATTTTACGAGTTTTTTTTTGGATTCACCGGTGATTAAAATCACTGCATAAAATCACAGTGATTTTAAAATCACTATCACCGGTTCACTGGTGATTCATATTTCACTGTATTTCCCAACTCTAGTGTAAATCATGCAGGTCTACAGCTGAATGGGTTTTAGTATCACTTGTGCTGGCGATAAAACTTAACACTGTTTACGTCTAAAATAATTACTTTTTTATAGTTTAAACGCGCATTACAACAGACATGGCACTCGATACAACATAACAAAAACCTCTGTTTTATAAAAAGTATTAAACATCTTAAGTTTAACGAAAGTAAAAAATCATACCTCAGATCATAACTTTAAGAAACCCATGAAGCAAAAATATAATATAATATATAAATAAATAAGTAAAGAGGCAAAAATTATTTATTTTTAAACTTTTTTCAAAATTCCAGACAACTTCTATAAAATTAATGACTCATATGTTTAAATTTAATTGTTTGTATATAGGTTTGAAATCTGACCCAGTTCCATGCTTAAATCTCAACGGCTTAAACAATAAAAATTACTACAAAAAAATAATATATCATCTTTGATTTGATACGGTAATAGGAATCAATAACACTAAAATCTTGGACTTCCATTGTCTTTATTTGTTAATTGATACACAACGTTTCGGTAAGTGATGTATCTCCAACCGTTTTCAAGTAATAACTAAAATTATTCTTATCTACCATTATTTATGAATAATTTTTGCTTCCGACCATTGTATACGGTGTTGTTTTGACCATGCGTGTTCGGCAATCCCTTTTTTCGACGTTTCACCTCGTTCCGTATGTTTTTTGTGTTCTTTAACTCTAATTTCTAGTGGTCTTTTTGTTTCCCCGATGTATACTTTACCACATTCACAAGGAATTTAGTGAAACGAAATAATGGACATATACAAACCTCGGTATACAGAAAACCTATCCACACTGGACAATATTTACACCAGAATTCCAATCACTTTAACGAAACAAAGCGAGGAGTCATACGTACTCTATATAACCGCGCGGTGGCCTTATGCAACAGTAAGGATTCTCTGCAAGCCGAAATAAGTAATACAACTAGGGATCTCAAGCAAAACGGCTACAGTGAGAGATTGGTTAAGGAAACAATCGATAAATATCAAGATAAGACAAAGAACTCTAATTTGATCCGCAGAATAGCGAATAGGTATAATATTAAAACAGCATTTAAATCCTAAACCACTCTGAGAAGTATTCTTACTAAGACGAGACCGGACAACAATGTTTCAAAAAATAACTGTATCTACCAAATTCCTTGTGAATGTGGTAAAGTATACATCGGGGAAACAAAAAGACCACTAGAAATTAGAGTTAAAGAACACAAAAAACATACGGAACGAGGTGAAACGTCGAAATCAGGGATTGCCGAACACGCATGGTCAAAACAACACCGTATGGTCGGAAGCAAAAATTATTCATAAAGAAACCAACTAAAAAAAAAAAGAAAATTTAAAGAAGCTGTAATAATTGCCAACAATCAAAATATATTAAGCAAACCTAGTGTAGACATTCCGAATATCTGGCTGCCGTTGCTGAACCGTGACAAGTCGGTCAAGCTCCGGTGAACAACGGATAGTATATAAGGTCGGAGCTTTTAAGAAACGGTTGGAGATACATCACTAACCGAAACGTTGTGTATCAATTAACAAATAAAGACAATGAAAGTCCAAGATTTTAGTGTTATTGAAACCATAACATTGTCTAACAATTTTAAAGAAACGGTAATAGGATTATTAAAACAAATATTGTCCAGGTTTCTAGATTTTTTTAAATTAATTTAAGTAACTTAAAAAAATATTAAATAAAGGTAAAATGTTACAATGCAAACTGTTTTGATATTATAGCCTGCAATGAATTCTTTAATGATTACTAGAATAAGTCCATTTTTATTAAATAATGACGAATACGAAAACAACTAAACAAAAAGGTATCGCCTGGCCCAAAATGTCAGTAATCATGGTTACAAATGCAACTGACCAATAGACATACTTTTTTCATTTGGTTTTATAACGTCATTCTCAAATAAAAATGGACATATTTTTGGTAGTTATATTTTGAAATTAATGAAAATAAGACTAATGGTACCTTTTATAACTTTCAAATTTCGTATTTCATTTAAAAATACGAGTATATATGAGTGATTTGTCACAAAAAATTGAAAAATCCGTTTTTTGTCTATTCGATTTCTACTTTTCAAACCACATCTTTTTTTCTACTAATATAATATAAAGCATGTTATTTTCGAGCAAATAAATTACATAAAGAAGCGTGATCTTTCCATCAACGTGTGATCTTTTCATCAATGTGTATCAATCAAAACATGATATGTCCCTAGATTTCATTCAAAACGTGTTATGTCCATGTTTTCAATAATTATTAAAAATAATAAAATAAAATTTCATTTACCACATTATGACCTATTAAAAGCTTTTTATTAGGCGCTAAATTTTCCGTTTAATATTAGCCATAAACATCATTACTTATGATGAAAATAGTTTTTCTCATTTTACCATTTTAATATTTATGTGACAAATCACGTTTTGAATATTAGCTCCTTATATACAGTAAAACTTGTCTATAACGGCCATCATAAAATTAAGAATAATTGGCCTTTATAGAAGGGTGGTCAGTATTGCTAGGTAACAGTTGTTCAACCGCTCGAGGCTACAAAATTTTCCACTCATTAATTGCCTGCTGCTTCAAGTGCTTTTTGGTAAATTAACGGTCCAGATATTGGAACATTTTTACCTCTTGCTTTGCAGAATCAATAATTGTAAAAGACTTGATCTACTGAAAAAGGTTGATTTACCTGAAAAAGGTGAGTTACGGTGTTCCACAGGGTTTGGTTTTGGGACCTCTGCCATTTTTAATATATATTAATGACATCGCCCAGCTTAAAATAAGTGGTAAATTAACTCTTTTTGCAGATGACACATCAATTTGTTGGTCTGGTGAAAATCCCGTAGCACTGCAAAACTTAATTAATAAAGACCTTGAAACAGTGAAGCAGTGGTTTGATGCAAATCAACTGTCTTTAAATATTTCAAAAACTAAATTTATGGTATTTTTTAAGAGAGACACAATTTCAATTAGGATCAACAATGATATAATACATAAAGTATCAAATTATAAGTTTTTAGGATTACATATTGATAATAATCTTAAATGGGAAACCCATTTTAACCAAGTGTGTAAACATCTAGCATCTTCCCTTTTTGCTTTAAGAACGGTCACTACAGAAATAAACGATGCCAAAATATCCTTGGAGGTATATCATGCTTTGTTTGAGTCACGCATTAGATACGGAATAGTTTTTTGGGGATATACAACCCTTTGCAGGTCAAACATAATTTTTTTGCTGCAAAAGCGGGCAATTAGGATTATAGGTAATGCAGATATAATTGCACACTGCAGGCCACTATTTAAATCTTTAAAAATACTCACGTTTTATGACATGATTGTTTATGAGAGTGTCACTTTTTTACACAGGAAAAAAATAGAGAAACGGGGCGATATACATAATTATCCTACCCGAATAAGGGAAGACTTAAACCTACCCTAATCTCTTAATATGGTTACCAGAAATAGTTTGCATCACCACGGAAGGTACTTATATAATGCAATTCCTCCAAATATAAGGCGGCTTGATACCAAGCGTTTCAATAAAGTTATCAAAAGTGCATTGTTGGAAAGTGCAAACTATTCTTTGGATGAGTTTATTGTAAACACAATTCCCATATTGAGTAATGTACAGTAAATAGAGAAACTACCTTTTTAAAGTGCCTTGTGATTTTAGAATTTGTTATAGGAGACCTATATTACTATTGTTGTTCTTAAAGATTTGTTTTAATAAGATATTATTTTGTATATAACGAAAAGTTTTTGACTTTTTTTTAATACTGAAGTTTTGTATACCTTTATGTTTTTTAGCATTATGACTGTTGTATTTTTGGCTGTTATTTTACTTTTTTTAAATTTAGACTTTAACTAGTTTAGTTTTATGACAAAATTTTTATTTGTGTTTTTTATTTTTTTGTTTTTCGTCTTGTTGGGGAAATTATAATTATAATTATTATTAGTACAACTGATAAATTAAATGGAATACCATGTACTAGTTTTAAGTAAATTATTGTACAGCATTTAGCTTTTCAATAAATATTGATTTGATTTGATTTGAGGTTATAAAAATTGAGATTTGTCTGGCCGTGGCTCTTTTATAAGGGTGTCCATCATCTAAGGCTATTTATATTTGGCATTTCCTATAAAGTAGATTTTTGTTACCTTGAAAGTGACCGATAACACAGGTGGCCGATATAAAAGGGTGTCCGTTAACACAAGTTTTACTGTATTTTTCTTTTTTTCACCGTCTGAATCACAATATATGTTACCGAAATATATGCTCATAAACTTAGTATTTTTTCCTTATATTGTTTTTTTTTTAATATATGCTGATTCAGAACTGATATGGTAAAACATGGTATCTAAGTTTTATCGTACCAAAAATAAGTTACCCAGCTAAATTAATATAAAAACGCACAATTTTTAAAATGTTATAGCACGTTTTGATATTTTATTCCGAAGTTTCTGTTTCATATTCACGTATAACTTAAAAAATACGCGGATTGGCGTATTTTGTTTATTTTGTCTCGATGACTGATTTCAATGCAGCCATCATAACAAAAGTTTGGAAATTGACGAATTTCCGAAATAACCACTTTTATTTTTTAAAAGTTTCTCTGCAAAATTACCAAGTTTAAATTTATTAGATAGTTCCCGATCGAAATTATTTTTTCTAGAGACACAACTAAAGACATGGGGGAATGCGTTGGGTTATTAATGACTTTAAATAGAAACTTCTCGTCCTTATCAAATCAAAAAAATAACAAAAACACAAATTGCTTACCTGGCACTGGTCATCTGATCATTAACACTATGATTGTTACAGTACTGATGTATCCATGGATATATAAGATATTCATCAACATTCTGACAGAGATTCAGGACATAATAAGATACAATTAACATAAACAGATTAAATTCATTTCCTTGACACCTAAATCCTCTTGAAGCTATTTCAAAGGCCAATCTGCCCAGGCCCGCCCCTGGAACTAAAACTTGAATCTCGCTCCTATCAAATGAATCCTCTGGATAATTTAAAATGATTTCCTCAATGATAGGTCCATAGCATTGTTTTCTTTCAGCAGCACCCAATGAGCTCCAATCTCTCATTAACTGTTTGAAAACTGATTGGACCTTATCCATGCCTTAAAGTTTTAAATTATAGTTTAAAATGCAATTTTTTAACTTAAGATAAATGCAAAAAAATTATACTTGATTACAAAGATTACAAATATATAATTTACTTTACAGTAACATTAAAAGCTAACAATAATTTACCAAGAAATGTAGTACATTTACATGGAAAAAATCATAAAAATTAAATTAAGCACCAATATCCTTATGGGCAGGGCCACGACCCGCGTCACAAAGAACACACCTCTTGCTTGATGACGTTGAGAAAAGGTGGAGAAAATGCTCCGACTATCGGCAACATTGTCTGTCCTGCTTCGATATAAAATAAAATGTTTTTATTCTCACGCTCCCAATAAAATGTAGACCCAAAGTCCCCCAGGTTCCTTAAAATTGTTGGTGCATCCGGCCATAAATCGTAATTTGTTAATTTCTAAACGTATTCCAAAAAAAAAACATAACAGGCTATTAATTTCTGAACTCGACAGCAAATTTTCTAATCTAATATTGATTGACAAAAAAAAACAAATAATCTATTTGCGCCAGTTTTTCTCACTGGGATGACGTAACTACAAATGAGTATAAATTCAATTATAGTCGTCTTAACTGTTATTTAATTTCATTACTAACCACTTGGTGCAGGTGATTTAAAAAAACATGATATCGCTTAATCGGAGATTCCTTGGACAAGAATAAGACAAAAATGTTATATAAACGTAGGTCCAAAACGGCCCCATTTTTAAAGTACAGGGTGTAAAAGAATTTTTTTTGCAGTTGGGATTTTCATTTTACTCTTTAAATCGGATTTTCCGATTTAGATGAAACATGGCACAGGTAAAACAATGACAGAAATACATCTCTGTTGATAAACTTTTGCTGCTATTGTTGACCAGTGGCGTAGTTTCGGCCAATTTTTTTCATTTTGTTGACATTATTTCGTCGTTACTTTTTGATATTAACACTATTAATACTATGGCTATGGTCCACGATTCGTATTGTCTGCTTAGTTTTATACCCGCCGCTGTGTTCACACGTCGTCGCCGTGGTTGGGCCCAGTAGGATCTTTTGAAACATGCGCTAGAGTTGCTGGTTATCGGCAACTCTTTTGGCTGGCCTATGGAACGGGATCCGAAGCTAAGATGAACACAAGGCTTAACTCAAGGTGTTAGCATACCTTGCTGATGAGTGAATGACATCCTTAGCCTTAAACAGGTGTCTCCAACGGTGCCTCTAAGATACAGGACGACCTCTCAGAGTATCTAGCCTTACTGCGGGGCTCTGCCGTGGTGGACTATTACTTCCCTAGCTCCAAACAGAAAGCGGACAGAACCGCTTTCATAGGAAAAAAGTGACAAAGGTGCGCAGACCGAAACGGATAAATCCGTTTCGAGAGGTGCCATCCAAGGTCACAAGCAGACAAAGGTGCGCCGACCGAAACGGGTGAACCGTTTCGAAAGGTGCCTCTGAAGTAGCCGGCGCCTGTTTCACGGGGAAGGGCTAATCCATCCCGAACAAACGGGTGCTTAGGAAGGGATCCCTGAACCCAAACAGAAGGCGGACAGAACTGTCTTTATAGGGAAAAGGGTTCCCTGGCTTTAAACAGAAAGCGGATAGGACCGTTTTCATGGGGTAAGGCCGGAGATACGGCCTCAGAAGAAACATCTGGTTCCTGTAACAAGGACCTGGTAGCTACCCACGTCACTAGACCTGGAGAGGAGGGCATGACGGATCTAATCGTCTGCTCGTCATACTCTCCAGGAGACAGGGACACCAGAACACATCAGAACACATATTGTGTCTGATCCTATTGGGAGAAATATAAAAAGGTGTGAGCCACAATAGACCAAGCGGTCGCAGTGAAGGGCGTAAAAAGTCCACTCACTTTAAACCTAGTTTCTATATAAAAACGGTGCTCTGGAATTCATTTGATAAATTTAACGGCTGTCGAGATATTCTAATTTTAAACTTGCATGGTACGAAAAGGGTAATATTAAAAATTAATAACAATACTATTTTTACAAATTAATTACATTAATTACAATTTAAGACATTTAAAATTAAATGTCTCTAAGTTTAAATGTTACCAATAAGAATATCTCGAGGGTCGTTAAGTTTATCGAGTAATTTTTTTTATCTAAAACTAAGCAGACAATAAAAATAATGTTCCAAATTGTCTAAAATATTAATATCAAAAAAGTTGCGACGATGTTTATCTAACATTTTTGTCTTATTTTTGTCCAAGGATCTCCCATTGAGTGATGGCATATATTTTTTTAATCGTCCTACATTTTAAAGGGAATTAAACTTAAAGCAAACTTTACGCTTAAGCTATTATAATATTTCCATCAAATAGTCTACTAAAACCATGTCACTGAACATATTATGTAGTTTGTCGTATAACGGCAAGAAACCATATTAAATATTGTGTTTTTATTTTTGTTTGTGTATTTCCTTTAAGAAATAATTTTTTCAGAATGGAATTTGTTTAACCATATATTAATTAAAGATTTATAAAAATGATGATGTTATTAAATATTAAAAAAAAAACGCATTTTTTCCTTCTAAAATATGTATTACGTGGCTAGCTAAAATTATTACTTTTTAAAGAGCTGCTTTTTTTAATTTAAAAAAAAAACGCTTTTATAACAACTAAACTAGCGTCTAGACATACCCCGGATATTTTGGCTCACGAGCTTCTTGACAGTGTTGACACATGAAACATGCTTTATTATGCAGGGACTCGGCTAAAAAATTACATTTTAATGCAATAATTTGGGGTCTTTTTTAATACGTTCCCGCATTTTCATGTCTAAAATATAATTGGGGAACATAAAAAGCCGCTTTGCTAACCAGAACTAACCATGACCGACTAAAACTTAGGGCTTTTGAATTTGTTTGAATTATCCCTACATAGAAGTTAACAAAATTTTAACAATTTATTAGAAAAAACCCGGGAAATATATAATTACACTTTTTAAAAAATTTATAACTTCTATTATATCAAATATTATACAAATTTTGTTAATAACTTCTATGTAGGGATAATTTAGACAAATTCAAAAGCCCCAAGTTCTAGTCGGTCATGGTTAGTTCTGGTTAGCAAAGCGGCTTTTTATTTTCCCCAATTATATTTCAGACGTGAAAATGCAGGCACGAATTAAAAAAGACCGGGACGTATTAGAAAAGACCCCAAATTATTACTTTACACATTAAAATTTAATTTTTTAGGTTATAACACTGTCAAGAAGCTCGTGAGCCAAAATATGCGAGATATGTCTTGACGCTAGTAACAACTAATGGATGAGTGGATTTATGAAAAGCAGGGCACAAATATTTTTATTTTTCTAAAATACATAATATTATTTCTCAAATTTAATACTATAAGGATAAAATTATTTGTATACAAAATAAATGTGGAACACACAGGTGTATTGGTAAACCTTATGCATACCATCTTTACAAAAGTTGAAAAAATTGATGTTGAAATATTAGCATGAGTTAGAGAAGAGCTTAAACATCTTACCTTCTGATAAAGTTCCTACTTCTTGTTCAGCTTGTGTTATTTCTACATTAGCATAGACATTGTCGAACATGTTGTAAGCATGCTTAAGTACTAAAGGTATAAATTCGGAGTTTTTGTCGATACATTCTTTTAACTTTTGAAGATCTTCTTTATATTTGTTTAGCCATGTTTTGTGATGATTAGGAAGCGACACAACACATGATTCCTTATGTTGAATTCTTTTAAGAGACTGTTCCCTAAAATAAAGGTACACAAATTATTATGGGTAAAAAAAAGTTTGAATATGGGCTTTTTCCGACATTGATAATGCAGTGGAGTCTGACAGAATTGTAAAACTTAATAGCAAGAACTTCCGAGTTTGCCATATTATTATGGGAAGCCTAAGAAATAAAAGTGATCGGCTTAAACTACTCCTCCACTCTTTGGATCTCCCTGATGTCGTTCATATAACAGAATCCTGTGTAGCCAGGATGAACTTTTGATTAATTACAGTCTTATCAGTCAGCTGGCAGTTTTAGTAGAACTAATTTGAGAGGAGGGGGTATGGCAATTTTTGTACTTAATAATTTAAAATTTAAAATAAATAATAAATTTGCCAACCTGAATATCAAGCAACATTGTGAATTTTGTCTTTGTGAAATAAGTTTAGATAAGTTAAACTTAATAATTTACTCTGTTTATAGATCACCTACAGGGGATATTGACATGTTTCTTAACACCTTGAGCGATTTATTATCTTTGTCTATAAAGGTAAATTCCACTCCTATTGTCTGTGGAGATTTTAATGTAAAATTTCATGAAAACGGCAATAAAAACACGACATTAGTTGAAAATATGTTTTTTTCTTATGGGTTACATAAAATAATATTCGAATTTACAACCAAGGTAAGTCAACCATTGACAATATATTTGGAAATATTCCACTTAGTTCACTTGGCTCACGAGTCATTTATTCTGATCTTTCGGACCATTTTATGCAGGAAATCTCTTTAAAATATCTCACACAAAATTTAATATTACTCCTACTTATAAGCAATTTTTTCACCGTAAAAGAAATATCAACTTTTATCAATTAGAAATGGCGAAAGTCAACTGGTCTTTCTTAATGATACAAAGCAATCTTAATCTTAAATTTGAGTTATTCTTTAATTGTATTCAAGAAAATATTAAATACTGTTTCCCCTTTGAAATAGTACATTCAAAAAAGTCAGTAAATAAAAATCCTTGGTTAACCAATCAAATCATTGAGGAGGGTAGAGTACTTAGAGAACTGCATCGATTTTCAAAACTTTCTAATGATCCGCATATGCGATGTAATTATAAACAACTTAAAAAGCAACATTATAAACAAATAGATTTGGCCAAGAAAAACTACCAAAATAATCTGTTCCTGAACTCTGATAATAAATCTCGTACGGCATGGAATATAATAAAAAACGAAAGAAATATAAACAGGACTATTCCCTACCGGAATATTTTATTAAGAATACTAAGGATGATCTTGGTAATGATAATATTGATGATTGTAAAATATTGGATCTAAACTCGACTGCAAGGTGTTTAACAATTATTTTATTGATTCCATCAATGAGATAACATCTAACGTTAAAACTGTCACCTAAGGATAAAAATAATTGTGACTCCCTATTCTTAAATCTTTATCTGGGTTTGATGGTATTCCTTGCTGCCTTTTGAAGAGTGTTATTGACTATGTCGTGGCGCCTCTTACTACTTTAATTAATGTTTCATTTTCGGAAGGATCATTTCCGAGTATTTTAAAACATACTATACTTCGACCGATTTATAAAAGAGGGGACAAACATGAAATCTCAAACTATCGTGGAATAGCATTTTTGTCAGTTTTTTCTAAAGCATTTGATAGAGCATATTACCTTCTTAGGCTTATCGCTTTTTTAAAACAAAAATATTTTTTCATTAAACAGCAGCTTGGTTTTCTTGATGATTTGTCAACTCAGAATGCAATTGTGGCACTTTACAATAAAATTTTAGAGAACCTCGACAAAAACAATAATACGTCTGTTTTTTGATCTTAGACGTGCCTTTGCCGTGAAGTAACTGTGGTGTTCGTGGGAACGCTCTTAAGTGGTTAAAAGATTTTCTCAGCAATCGTATGCAACAGGTGATTTTGAAGGATCTTCGGGATACTTTTTATTCTTCCAAAAGAATGGTGTCCAGTGGAGTACCTCAGGGTAGTCTACTTGGGCCATTGTTGTTTTTAATCTTCATTAACGATATTGCGTCGAGTGGTTTTGATGGTCATTATATTTCGCTTTTTGCGGATGATACAGCAGTCGTATGTGCCGCAAATTCATTTGAAACTCTATCTAAAAATGCCTGTAGTGCTGTTTCTTCAGTTCAGAACTACTGTGATACCAATGGCTTAGTGTTAAATGAAAGTAAAACTGAAGTGATCTGTTTTAGTTTGCGAGATTTAAATTAGAATCTTTTGGTCAGATTAAATAGTGAAACTATTAAACAGACAACCGTTGCAAAATTCCTAGGGGTGTTTATCGATTCTAGGCTATCCTGGAACCATCATATTGACTATATCTTGAAGAAGCTTTCTTTATCTTGTTTTGTCCTATGGCAATTACATACTAAAATAGATATTAGTCTTTTAAAAATGTATTACTTCGCATACGTTTAAGCATGCCTGAATTACGGAGTTTTAGTCTGGGGAAACTATTGTAGAGCAAAGGAAATTTTTGTACAACAAAAAAAGATTATTAGGACAATGACGTTTAAAAGACGAGCTTTTTCTTGTCGAGACCTATTCCCACGACTTGAAATTCTAACTTTTCCTTCTCTTTTTATATTTAATTGTTTAATCTATGCACAATCGAAATTAATCATATACCCAACCTCGTGAGTTAAGTGAGCAGTACCATTTAAGAAGAACCTGTAATCTGGATATTCCTGGTTACAGATTGACAGCAGTAAGTAGAAGTCCTTTAATATTACCAATTAAACTCTTTAATAAGCTGCCTATCCATATAAAAGAAATTAATAACTGTAAAAAGTTTAAATCTGTAATTAAAAAAATATTAGTAGATATATCCTTTTACTCCATAGATGAGTTCCTAAATTACAGTTTTTAATTTTTGTTTTTAAATAATTATTTTAATATATATGACCTGGTAATATGATAAGACTGTAATTTTATGTAGCTTACTTTTATTTTTTACCAACACACAGTGTTTATTTATAGGCTTTAAATTATTTAATTGTTAACTGCATAAGTTTAAGTTCGTTAAATTTTTGTTTATGTGAATGTGTCTGTATGTTTTTTGTATATTTTTACATTTGTTACATTTTTTAAAACTTTTATGTATATTTTTTAATCATTTTGTGTTAAATTTGACAATATCCAATACTTTAAATTTAAAGTCAGATTGGAAATAAATGATATTTATTTATTTATTTATAAATTACTCCCAATTTATAAACTTGACGTTTCGTTGTCGTTGACTTTTTGCTGCTGCCCAAAGTCGAATGATATATGAAATATATGACAACTGCGGAGACGGCGCGGCGTTTATAAATGGTTGTATTAAACGCCATAAGACTAACTTGTAAACGAAAACTGCAACAGCAGCGCAGAGTAAACGTCAAGTTTGTAAAGTTACCTTAAGGCTGTAGCAATATTCTTTACACCTAGTTAATTAAAACTAGCCTGCTCGATAAGGATGTGAGATGCCCCATACTTTACCCAGCTTTTCAAGCTATGACAATACAAAAACCCGTAAATTAAAGAATAAAATAGGGGGTAAATAAAGCTTTTGTATTTTTTAAAAAATCGACCAAGGCTAGAGCAACCAAACGCGGACGTATATTTAGCGGGTGGCCGATGTTGAATTTAGTGTATAGTATTTATTCGTTTTATTACTAGCTTTAATAAATACTATTATTTTTAACTGCTTATATTTTGTTAAGTAAACAAATATTTTTAGGGAGGAATAGTAGATACGAAGCAAAACTGGAGAAGTTTTAACATGCAAATCGCGTAGTTTTTGCAAGTTTACGCCTTTGTCGAAACTTGTATTAACGTGAAAATTTCGTCCGCGCAGTATTGCAAGTTTGCCGCTTTAACGAAACTTGTAATAACTGGCACAAAACGCCCGGCTATATAAACGATACGCACTTATTTTAGTTATCGGTAATATTTTTGCTTAAGGGGTTAATCTCAAGGGTGGTAAACTTAACAAGGAGTGCTCGATTTTTACTATTTGTTCGCAGATATAGGTTATGTTTGGACGTCACCCGTTTGCCCATTTTGCCCAGGAGATATATTTATTTTATTAATTTTTGTTAAATATTCAACTTTTAAAAACTATTTTGGATATGCACTTTCTATTAGAACTGTAATGCAGTGGCGGCCGGTCTTAAGGGGCACAGGGGAACGTGCCCACCCTCTTTAAAATATTATTTAATTCTAAATCTAATATTTTTTGTAATATTTATTTTCATTCGAGTTTATGTCTATTGCCATGAAGTATACTCAAAAGTTACTTCCTACACGACACCTGCGAGGATCGAGCATTAACGCACTCAAAACTAATTTCCGGGGAACACTCGAATTTTGCTCTTTCGAGCCCATAATCGCGAAGCATCCCACATCCTCGGCGTTCGCAATTTTTAGCCGAATGATGGGCACAAATTTGCGTGTCTCCAACTAGTCCAACTCCAGTAAAAGCGGTTTTGACTTTTGTGGTTTGCGCGCGGAAATGCATGATAATAATTTTATGAAGTTTAATTATTGGTGAATGTTTAAGTATTTCTGATAATGGAATCCGAAATAAATTCGGTTCGCTACCTCTTAAAGAACGGTCCCTTGACGTTTGAACAGAAAGTTTTAGTTAAACAGATTGGTCGATCTACTCCTGATTTAGATATAAAGTATTCAAGTTCAAGTAAAACTAGAACATATAATAGAGTGTTCAACAAAAATATTTACGATAAATATAAGTGGATTTGTGGTTGTCCGGTCACAAATAAATTGTTTTGTTTTGTGTGTATATTGTTTAGAAACGAAATTACAGCTTGGACTCGAAACGGTGTGGATGATTTAAAACATATAGCAGGCAGAGCAAAAAAACACGAAAATTCGGTTTCCCATCTTAAATCATACATGGACTTTAGTGTTTTGGGGAAAACAAACATACGAGAACAATTAGACAGTGGATACGTGCGGGAAAAATTGAAGCAAAATGAACAGGTACAAAAAAATAGACATATTTTGCAAAGACTGATTATGTGCATAAAGTTTTGTGGTGCATTTGAATTAGCGCTTAGAGGACATGACGAGAAACTTTGCTGCTGAATTAGACTCCATCCTTGGTATACATATAAAAGAATCGAAAGTTTTTAAAGGTACTTCAAAAACCATACAAAATGAGTTGTTGGACGCTATGCTTGAGATTTATCGAATCGAATTATTAAAAGAAATAAAATTTGCAAACTTTGTGGCTTTAGAAGCTGACGAAACAACTGATGCATCTAATCAGCAACAAATGGTTATTATAATTCGATATGTCATTGATGGACAAGTATATGAACGTTTTTGGGCTTTTATTAAACTGGCTGGCTACTCGGCTGACGATTTGTCAAAAACGCTTTTGGCTGAACTTGATGTCATTCTAAGTTCCCCTTCAGAAAAATCAAAACTGATAGCTCAAAGTTTCGACGGCGCTGCAGTGACGGTAAAAACAATGGCGTTCAAGCGATCCTTAAAAAGTCATTTCCAAATGCTCATTTTATTCATTGCTATGCCCATCAATTTAATTTATTAATGGAGAAGGCAGCACAATGTCATAAAAAAGTTAAAATATTCTTTGCCAATTTGCAATCATTTTCAAGCTTCTTTTCAAGATCAGCAAAACGCACAGCAGTGCTTGATGAGGTAGTTAAACGAAGATTACCACGTGCTGCACCTACACGCTGGAATTTTAAAAGTAGGACTGTTAATACTTTATTTGAATATAAAGATTCTTTCAAGGAGTGCTTGGAACAAATTTTAGATAATGATAGTACGGATTCCACAACACTTGGTGAAGCAAACGGACTTTTAAATCATCTAAATAGTGCAGAGTTTCTTTACTGGTTAAAATTCTTTCATTTCATTATGCCCCATGTTGAAATATTTTTAATCAAGCACAAACCAGAGGTATTGACAGCGTACAAATTCAAAATGCAATTGAACAGTTTGAGAAACAAATTATCCGCATTAGATCAAATACTGATCACCTAGAACCTGAAGAGGAAGAAGAACCTGCCAGAAAAAGACAGAAGCACGCGTCTGCTGGTGAATTGCTACATGTTATTTCGAAGGAAGTGTGTGACAATATTTTAACTCAAATTAGAGACAGATTTGATTTTAAAGACCATTTAAGTGCAGCGAAACTATTTTTTTCTAAAAATTTTGAAAGTTACAGAGGTGCCTTTCCCCAAGAACATTTTGATTTAACAGTGAAATCTTATCCCATGCTTGACAGTGGTAAATTAAAAACTGAACTAACAGCCATTTACGACAGGGACGATATGTGCAGGATTGAAGGAGTTTTGCCCCTTTTAATGTTCTTATCCGACAATAATCTTAAAACTGTGTTTTCCGAAACTTACAAACTCGCAGATATTATTTGTACAACACCAATGTCAACAAGTGAATGCGAAAGATGTTTTTCAACATTAAATCGCATAAAAACTTTTTTGAGAAATACGATGCTGCAAGACAGGCTTAATGCCCTAGCTGTTTTATCAATTGAAAAAAAATTTATACAATCTATACCTGACTTTGATAATAAAGTGACTGATTCGTTTTCTAATAAAAAGGACAGAAGAATGGACTTTACATTTAAATAAGGTAATATCATCACACTTTTTTCTATTATATTTTTTGTGCCCCCCCAATAATAAATCTCACGAGCCGCCACTGCTGTAATGTATAACATATTAAAAAATAAAGACTTTATACTACTTGTAAACGAAACAAACAGGCAAACGGATTACGTCACAAATACCGAATTGACATTTAAATTGGCGTATATATGGGTTTAAATGGGATCGAGCACTCCTTGTTAAGTTTATTACCCTTGGGTTAATCTATCAAAACATTTAGACTCATGACCAGCCAGTAGAGGTGTGTTGCTCGTTCCCGTTGCCCAAAAATAACGTTCTAACTAACGTTATTTAGACGAAGTTATTAGAAAAATGGAGATAAGCCTAGAGAAAAGGTAATCTTAAGTCTCGGTCAGCACGCCACGGTTTTCCAAGCGGTAATCGCAGCAATAGTGCATTGCGCCGTGAGGATTAAAGAAAAAGGGAGTAAAGGAAAAAATATCGTCATTTACTCAGATAGCCAAGCGGCCTTGAAGGCCATCAGTTCCCCAAAAGTTACTTCCAAACTAGTCGGGGACTGTATACAGGCCCTGGAAAAAGTCGGCTTGGAAAACAAACTTACGGTAGCCTGGGTACCAGGCCACGAGGGCCATCCAGGCAACGAAGAGGCCGACGACCTAGCCAAAAGACGATCAGCCGCGGAAATGATAGGCCCGGAGCCATTATGCGGTATCTCGGCAAGTCTCTTCAAAGCATCTATTAAGAGTTGGGTAGACAGACAGTTTCAAAGCTGGTGGGTACAAACACCGGGACAACGACAGGCAAAGCAGTTCATTAAGACCTGCTCGGCCAAGTTTACATTGGACCTACTGAGCCACAGCCGTAAGGTCGTAAGGATAATGGTAGGTCAACTAACAGGTCATTGTAAACTCAACAAGCACCTGGAAAGAATAAACCTGGTGGAGGATAGCCTGTGTAGGTTCTGCCAGGAGGCAGAAGAAACAGCCTTACATGTGTGGTGCCATTGCGAAGCACTATGCAGGCTTAGGTTTACTAGGCTTGGGAAGGAGAAGCCAAAACCGGCAAGTTATATGGAGTGGCCAGTGTCGAGACTCTGGAGTCTAGTTAAGAAGACGGGCTTGGACAAGGTACTCTAAAGAACGATAGGAGAAACCACAATAAATCTGGTAAGGTTGCAGTGGTGGAGGTCATTTTTCGCCATCTCCGCTCAAATAATCTAATCTAATCTAATCATATCTTAATAAGTTTCACTCAGAAAATTACGCTCAGGCAGAGATGAGTGGGTTTGAGTATGCAAGGCACCTTTCGCGCGGGGCCTGTAGCAATTGCTACTCTTGCTACGTGGTTAATCGGGCACTGGATGGGCCCGATACCTAAGTAAAAAATTACCAATAAAACCATATAAGATTCCATAATGTAGATAGGTACTTGAAAGTTACTTGGTTGTAAAATCTGCATGCCTTACTTAATTTCAATATAAGAATATTTAACATAATTATGAACAAGGCCAAATGAAAAATATTCAGTACCTACCGGTAGCACTTAAAAGTTTTTATAACCGAAAGAAAGTAGGCTCTTTCTTCTCCAATTCCTTGTTCTGTGTTCATGATTTTTATAACGTTATTTTCATTGGTTTAATATCACTATGATTATAAGACAGTTTCACTTTATTTTTTCAATTAAAAAAAAGAAATGAAAATAACGTCCATCAAAGACGGACAATAAAATAAATGATCATAGGCCAGTACTATTACAACCTAAACTAACCAGATAACCTAACTTTTATAGTTACATAAGGACTGTAGACAGGTAGTAAAGACGGGATTTTAACAAAAATACCAATCACAATAGTGGTAGAGTCTGATAGAATGCCGGTAATTGATCACGGATCAGTTGCTTTCCCGTAATCATTATTTTTTTTTTAATTAGCGTACAAAAGCGCATTATGCGGCACAATGCTCAGCACTTTTTGTACGTAAGTGCTCTTATCAAGGCATAATCGTGCTTCGAAGGCCGACTACGCCTCGATAAAACATTTATGTACAAAAATTGCTACGTAATGCGCTTTTATGCGGTAATTGAAAAGTACCCATAATAACAAATTTTTGTGAGGTAACCAAAGGTCTGTTTGTTATTCAGAAAAAGTGTACACGATTTTACATTTTTTTACGTAAGCCTCTTATGGAAGATGTATTTTGGGACTACGTAGGAAAAAAAAGTGTAAAATTGTGTAATATATTACTAAATAATAATACTTGTGACACAGCATAACTAACAGACAGCACAATCTCTTCCAGTCGGCGCTTTTTATATTACTTTTAAGTACAAAACACGATAGAAACGCACACGAAACGATTACTATTCAACACATTACATTACATTCAAAAGAAGACAGATCATATCCCAACAAAATGGCGGCTGAACCTGCGCGAGAAAAATGTCCGTATTTTCCCCGCCAGTTTATGAAATCGTTGTCTTTGTTAGTTATGCTGTGAGACCGGTATGTTGTGGTTACATCGCAAAAATTTGTTAAAGGTCTGTTTTTATTCAGAAATAGTTTACACTACTTTACACATTTTTTACGTCAGCGCTCTTATGGACCGTGGATTTTAGGACTAAGTGTGTACAAAAAGTGTAAAATAGTGTAAACTATTTCCGGATAACAAACAGATTTACAATCTGATACATCATACATCAGAAAAATAATAGGATACATGATATATCAAATACAGCACATGCTATTTAAAACAGACATGATAATATTACCGCTTATTTTTTTTTTAAAGACAAAACCTACAGTTTAAGATGTAAAACAGAGGTACCCATCCATTGAGTAAAAAGCATTATCCAATAATACGGTTTTTAGTTTTTACTTTAATTTATGGATTCTAAAGATCAGGATCACCATCTCTCTGTTACAAAAATGGCCCTCAAATTACAGTAATTTAAGATGGCGTTGGTGTTCCAGAGAACCGTTTTTAAAACTTTACCTTATTTTTTGCGGTCAAGGTCATTGGTTCTTATTGGTTCATATCATACCCCTCGCTACACCAGCGCTTCTTTATTTAATGCTATTCTAGGCCACTTTTTGAACCAAACTCCCATAAGAGATGGTGCTTCTTTTTTTTTATCCTTCATAACTTCATTCATAATCCTGTTTGTTATGCAAAAATAGTTTACACTATTTTACACTTTTTGTACACACTTATTTCTAACATACACCATACAATATAGGGGCGTTTTACGTAAAAAAGGTTAAAATAGTGTACATTATTTTTGAATAAAATCAGACCTCTTATTATTATAGTTTACTATTCTGTCCGTTTTTCTACCTTTTTGATTTTTCATTAGCCGGTATTACATTTTGTTTATATCTTGTATTACAGATGTGTATGTTTTGATGAGTTCCTCAGGTATAACAGTGTGTCTGTTGTTTTACTTATTATACGTTTTCAAATATATAATATAAAGGTATTGGTATAGTATCCCAAAGAAAAATATGCCTGTTTGCAGTTATCTCTGAAACCAAGGACTCTCAAGATTCGAAGAGCCTTCCACTGCAAGGCAGTAGAGTATCCGCTACGAGGTTCCACGCCATGCTAGCGTAAGCAAGATATGTGTGACCTTTAACATTAGATATTTTGATAACCACAGCTCTGTTTGGTATTCAGAAATAGTTAAAACTAGTTTACACTTTTTATATATACCTAGGCTTAAAATACAGTTTCGATAAAAGCTCTTTACGTAAAAAAAAGTGTAAAATAGTGTACATTATTTCTGATTTACAAACAGACCTCGCATGGAAACATCTTTTACTTATATTCTTTAAATTTAAAGGTTTGTTCAATTCAGAAATAGTGTACACTATTTTACCCCTTTTTTTACGTAAGCGCCCTTATCGAATGTGTTATTTTAGGACTAGGGTTGTACGAAAAGTGTAAAATAGTGTAAACTATTTCTGAATATCAAACATACCTTAAATTCAAAATATGCTTTGTTTAAAGATGTATTTATCTCGTTAACAAAACTGTAAAAAAAAGTTTTAAAGTTAAAATATTTAACACACACTAAAGTTGAAGGCTCAAGATCAATGAAAACTAGTTATCTTCCCTGGTGACTCAGATGAATCACTGTCTCCCACCGAATTTAAAATCATAGTAGAATTTTTTGAGACAAACCGACTGCTAGCAGGAGGCGATATAAATGCACACCACACTGCTGGGGACAGCACAGATGACAACCCCCGTGTTACTGCGTTGTTGAAATATCTGGTAAGTAATAAGTTATTATTTACTAATCAGAGTTACGAACCTACTTTTGTGATTAGCAGAAGCGGGGGGTATCCTATATAATGATAGTAACGCGCGCATGTGTATGAAATCATTGTAAACTGGCGCGTATCGAACGAACCATGCAACCACAGATGTATACAGTTCGAAATCGCAAACTCGGGTAGGTATGCAACCACCTACCTCAACCGCGTAACAGACTGGAAATCATACGAAAATCAACTTAAACAAAGTCTACATGGTTTCCATCAATACCAGTCAGCCCATCACCACAGGCATAGGCCTTGCCATGGATCAACTTTAGCATGCAATTACAACTGAATTTGAAGAATACTGTCCCTTAAAACAGGAAAAAAAGAACCTGCTGGAGCCGTCAGTTAGCCAGCCTGAGGGCGTAAACCAGGAAATTTTTTAACAGGGCGAAAATTACAGGTAGTTAGGGCAAGTACGCCCACGCACTTACCAAGTAAAATAGAACCCTAAGAAAAAACCAAAAGAGAATCATGGAGGCAGTTCCTCGAATAGGATAAGAACGCCACCCAAGCGGCTCGCGTAAACCGAATTCTCTCAAAGGAGGAAACAAATCCGATATATCGAATATATGATTACACAAAGAGAGGATAGGAAACTCCAATCCATTCAAACAGACTTTCCAGGTTCTAACTTCAGACCACCGGAAGACCATCAGGTACAACTGAATCGTAAGTACAGAGCTTACTGGGGCATAGTCAACCAAATAATGAGCTGTAAAAAGATTAAATGGGCTATGACAAAATTTGAACCGTACAGATCGCCAGGTCCAGAAAATATCTATTCCGCTCTACTGCAGCGGGGTCTTGATTTATTGTCGCCTCACCTGTGCAGGATTTTTAAAACATGCATTGCACCAGGGTACGTCCCGGAGGCATGGAGTTGTTCACGCCATCGTCATACCTACACGTCATACTTGCACTGTGGCCCAAGCTATCATCATTCCTGCTGAAAACGCTAGAAAAACTCGCAGACAGCTATATTAGGAATAGGGCTTTCCCCTTCATGGACACCAACATGCACATGAAGCATGTAAATCGTTTGTTACTGCTCTCCATAATCTCGTAATGAGGGTAGAAACGTCCGTACACCACAAGGAAGCAGCATTAGAAGTTTTTATTGACATCCAGGGGGATTTGGATAACGCCTTCCTTTGCTACATGCTTAGGGCTGCCCGTAAACATGGAATAGACGACACTATATGTATGCTAACGATGTGGTAATTCTCGTACGAGGCAAACATTCTACCACTTTAGCAGAACTCATGCAAAGAGCTCTGAACATCGCACAGCACTGGTGTCCAAGCATAAACCTTAAAGTCAACTTTAAGGAAACCGTAGAAGGGTTTTTCCACTTTTTTTGTTGCAGACTATCTGCAACTTCATAGGAGTCAATAGGACTGAGCAGGCTCAGTTCGTTATACCCCGGGCCCTGGACAAAACTGGTCTCATTTTCCAAAAAATTATAAGGCGAGTAATCCCAAAGAAAACATACTGAGAAATAATAATAGTAATCTTACTTAAATTATCGGTCGTTAGTTTGTGATTTTTTGTTTTAAAATTTGAAACAAAATGAATAAGAAAGGATCTAGATCGCCTAACTTTACGGCCATAGAAAGGAAAAATTATGGTAAATAATCATAAGATATAAAAACATAATTAAAAACAAAAAAATCTTTTATTAGTTTAGGTGTGTAAAACAATTTGAATATCCTTTATTTACTAATAAATATTCAAATATTAAAGGCTAATACAAACTTGTTATATTTAAACTTATCCTTACCTTCAATTTACTCAAATAAGCTATTGAAGCATGGCAAGAGATTTAAAAAATAATAAAAATAAACCTGAAAATATTCCTGAACTAACTAATTAAAATCCACCATTTATATATAAATTCTTCTTAGAAATCTATTTAATATCGCTTTATAATAAAAATATCCAAACCATAATCATTTAAAAAATTCGGTTTTACATAATGTTTACCAAACTTAATTATTTGAAACTATACACGAGAAATAAATAAATAAAATATTGGTCAAATGTCAACGTAAAATTACAGTATAGAAAATCCTAAACTTAAAGTTAAGGACTCTTAAGGACAAATTTAAGCAGATGCAAGAAACATTTGAAACTTAAGGGACAGTTAATGCTTAAGAACAACTTAAGTGACGTAAAATGTGTTGGTGCAACCGGCCATTAAAGAAGTGAAATACCTAGGTATAATCCCGGACATTAAATTAACGTGAAAGCAACAAATAACAATGAATCTGAAGAAAGCAAAAATGGGCCTCATGGGATGCAGGAGCATGTTTGGCAAAACCTGGGGGTTTAGACCAAAGATGATGATTTGGTTGTACGCCACAGTCATCAGGCCGATAATCACTTACCAGGCAGTCCTATGGTGGAATAAAGGGCAAAAAATAACAACATTCATAAGACTAAACCGTCTGCAAGGACTGGCATGTCTGAGCATAACTGGCACCTTAAGAAGCACACCGTTTATGGCTATGAAAACTGTCCTGGGCCTAACTCCTATGGAAATTTTTATCAATACGAAGACTATCTGCAGCGCCTACAGTATAAAAAACAACGGGACGTGGAAACAAAATCCTAAAAAAAAATTGGTCACACAAGGGCAATGGATATTATCAAGCTCTGAGATCGGATCGAGCTATTAAGCTCTGAGATCAGATTACATGACAGCTGTCTACAACTTTGACAAACCATATAATGTCAGCTGCGATCCTGACATATGAACAAATGGTACACCTCCATCACTTTCTAGAGGCCTGGTTTGGTACACTGATAGCTCAAAGACAGATGATGCAGTGGGTGCTGTGTTTGGCGAAAGGGCCACAGCGACTTATAGCTTTCCATTAGGCAAGCAAGCCTCAGTATACCAGGCGGAAATCTATGCTATCCAAGCATGTGTTCAAAAGAATGTGAGAAGGGGGTATCGCAACCAAAATATATGCTTTCTCTTAGATAGTTAAGATACCCTAAAAGACCTGAACTCCCAGAGTTTTACATCAAAAATCACAATAGAGTGCCAGAACGACCTAAAAGAACTTGCCGCCAGGAACAACAGATCTCATCTGGGTTACTGGACATACAGGAATAGAGGACCATGAAAAAGCAGATAAACTAGCAAAAGCGGCTCATCTAGAAAGTTCAATGATCTACAGCTAGTCCTTTGACTATTAAAATAGGCGATGAAAACAACAAGACAGATGGTCCCGAAAACATCATCTGGATGGTTGGCACGCAGGCAATGCTAGACGACCCTTCCAAGAAACTAACAGCTGAGCTTCTCCTTCCGGGGCGTACTCACTTAGGACAAGTAGAACTATTGACAGGCAACTGTCTTTTAAGGAAAACTTGCAGAAAATGGGCATACATAACAGCCCCACAACATGCTGGCTTTGCGGGGAAAAGGAGGAAACACCCTTACACGACTGCAGTACACTGACGTACAGAAAACACATACTGTTTGGAAACATACAGAGAGGAACTTCGCTTCCGCATGAACATCTTATAAAAAACCTATGGACGTCCCATACTTGTACGCAATATTACCAGTAGTGTAGTTAATATATTAACTATAAGTGGAGATTTCACCTAACGACATCTTGTTACCGGTTTCGATCTATATCAGATTTCATCAGACAAGCTAGTCAAAGGTGAATATCTCTTAAAATCCTAATACTTCATTTAGTATGTTTTGATACAACATGAACTGGTAACAGACATCCCCGCCATCTGCTAACCAAAGAACAAAACATACTTTTCTCAACTTAGGGTGTAACTGATTTGCCGAGCTAAAATAATGTTACAAACATTTGGAAATGTATACTTGCACAGATTATTATCAACAGTGTAGTTAATATCTTAACTAAGTTTGTAGATATTTTATCTAACTATGTACATCTTGTGGCCGGTTTCGATCTTTTTTTTATCTTGGGACAGTCCACGACGGCTAAGGTCTAAGTATTACTAACGTACCGTGGGTGTCTGAAGTTTGGTAATAGGAAGTTTATTAAGGAAAAACTTCTGCGGATAGCAGGTTTCATAGTCTGGACACTCTAGGGATGAAGGAACAAACAAAGTGGGAAGTTCGCGGCCTTTCATGTTGGACTGTAAAAGAATGCATAAAAGTGGCACTACATGTTGGTCTGTTGGAAACTGCCAAAGGAGGGATTATACTACCCAACTGTTCGGAGCAGAAGCCGTAGAAATACCTTTCAAAGAGGGACAAATTTCCCACAGCCCGTCGTTGGGCAAGAGAAGAAAGCCTTTCTGTAAGTATGGGATCATTAATAAGACAAACAGCTCTTCTCTGAATGGGGTCAAGAATGCTGAGTATGGTAGAAAACGCCATTCCCCAGACATGAGAACAATATTTTAAAGAGGGTCTGATCTGGGATACATACAGAGTATACAGATTAGAAGGGGAGAAATACTTACTGGATCAAAAAAGAAATCCAAGCTTTTTTGAAGCTGCTGATGCTATGGATGTAATGTGTTTGTGCCATTTCAGGTTATTCTCAAAAATAACACCAATGTAAGGGACGAGCATTGGCCGACTTGACAGGCCACATAACTGTGTTTTGGAGACATTAAACTTGACAAGATTTTTGGCGCCCCAATCCAAGATAACTTTAAGCTCGTGAAAGAGATATCTGCATTGACCTGCGCCTGTTTTCCAAATCAGAATTACAGGGTGACTTAAGAAATTTAATATTACAATGGAGGGTACTATCGTCAGCAAAACTATGGATATGATTGGTTGTGGAAGAGAGAAGATCCTTGATGCGAAGAAGAAATAAAGGTGGTGCCAGTACTGAGCCCCTGGCCACCCCAGAATTAATTGGATAGAAGCTGGATCACAATCTACAATAACTAATATACCTCGATTAGAGAGAAAACTGGAGAGCCAAGAACAAAGCTTTGGTGAAAGACCGTGGGAAGGAAGTTTGTTAAGAAGCCCATCATGCCATACCTGATCAAATCTATATCAGATCTCATCACACAAGCTAGTCGAAAGTAAATATATGGCGTATATGTGTTGTAAACTAACCAGATTTAATTATTATATATAATAATACAATTACAGGTCACATTGTTTCATCAGTTTATCAGATGTCAAGATATTAGATGCCTTCAAAGCGCTATTTAGACTTTCATAGAGGATGTATTTTATTATCCAGCGAAAATTTGTACTATTATTATTAAGGAATAACAAAACCCTTATTAAATTCTCATATGTTAAAAGCACCCAGAAGCAATTTAGGAGTTTCTATCGGCATTAATTTTAAATTTTAAGGGTCCTTTTAAATTAACATTTTATTACATAACTACAAACAAAAACATTTTAGCATATTATAAACATAAAGTGACATGGGATATGGGATACTTTGTAAATCTCTAAAATTAAGTAGAAGACTTGAGATTTTATTAGGTACTTACAAACAAGAACTGTTTAGTATATCATTAACCCAAAATGGGCGTGAAAAGTGCAGATATTTGTGACGGCTTTTTAAACCACTTGGGTGAGCGGTTAAAACGTGGTAATTATTAGAAGCCCAAGTTATTGTTGCAGCGGACACGCAGTTACAACATATCAAAGCAATTTTCGACGTTTTGTAGTGAGCAAAAGCTATAGTGTCGATGGAACAACTTTCGACGAGTTTCTAGCACAGATTCTAACTGACTAAGCATACAATTAATGAGAAAATAGAACGCTGATGAATAGAAGGAAGTACCGCTAAAGATCATATGAAACACCACAGCAAAATTGTGGACAAATTTAAAGAAGAAAATTGCAAGTAATATCCACTAAAAGAAAGCAAAATCCCACCGCTCTTACGTATTAAAAATTTAAAAATATGGTCAATGTTTGCCGCTGGTACACCTAATGGGCTCCAAAAGACTTTTTATGTGCTTTCCGCCGAGCTGGCGTGGAGGTGAAGGTAATATTAAATATAAAACAAACTGAATTGAGTACAATCCCATTTTCTCAAAAACCACTCCTAGAAGCGCTGCTTAGTACTTAATAACAGTAACCCTGATTTATGCCCAGTAAGACTTTTCAGAAAATCCCCAAAGAAGTGGTCTTCTTTAAAAATAAGTGTTTCTTCGTAACCGCAAATCCTAACTACCAATTAAGTTAAAAAAGGTATAAAGATGCACCACTTGGGCGAAATTACCTTTCAAAATGGATCAAACTACTGAAACTACTCTAAAAAAATTGGATTTTATTTTTCAAATAAAAAAATCACCAATCATTCTCTACGATGTTCGGCAGTTACAAACTATAGCCTAGCTAAAGAAGTAGGAGAAAAGCAACTTACTAAAATTACAGGTCATAAAAGCGTGGCTTCTACTGGGTCATACCTGCAGCTAGATAAAAATCAACACCAGGGAATACCTGATTAAAATAATGAGAGGGTAAAACTAACCAATTACATCAAGCAATCAAAGTGTAGGTTATGAACATTTGTCGTCATCTACCAGTCGCGAAAAGCCGTTAATACAAGCGTCTACTTTTTTTTCACATCTACATTGGCTAATAAAAATGTCAATACTTTGAAAATTTTTCATTTAAAAATTATTGTCTTTAGGAAACTGCATTCATTCATTTTCATTGTTGTTTGATTTAAAAAGTGCTCTCCACTTCATGTTGAGTACTTTTTGACAAATAACAATGAAAATGAATTCATGAAGGTTTCTAGGCAACAGTTTTTCATGCAAAATTTTTGATCATTTTAAATTCACTTTACTTATTACTACAACAGGGTGATTGGTGAGTAGAGACGAAAAATGAAGACCCGAATTTATTTTTTAATTCTGAATCGAAAACCAAGAATACCTTTTTTCAAATTTTCCTTTGTTTCCAAGATATTTTTCTATAAAGTTTTGCCAAAGAAAAAAAATTAAATCACATTAGGTTTGTTCTCACAGAAGTCAGGAACAGTCAGAGACTGTCAGGATTCTGCGCAATCAACTGTCCGCGTTCACACAAAAGTTTCTGGATTGTTTGAAAACACTTGGGTGGTGTTCTCACACGTTTTGCTGATGGTTTTCAAACTGTCAGGAAAGTTTGCGGATCCATTACAAGTAAATTGTTGGAAGCATGCGCAGTACTCAGTAGTAGTATTTTTGATAGATAAAAAATCAGGCGCACCTTAACCTTATTTTTTGCTAGTAGTGTTTATTTGTTGTTTTTTTCTGTTTTGCTGTTTCTATCTATATTTATTGGTATTAAAAAGACAAGGCATAAAAATAAGTGCTTTTGATTTTTCGGATAATTCGGACTTTTTCCATACACAAACGGACTCGGGCTCTGATCTTGAAAATCTTGTAGAGAAAAGGATCAGGCCGAAAAATCTATTTTTTTTATAGTGATTATTCCCAAATTTAACGAAAGAGAATTAATATGGTTATCCATTTCGAACCAAAACAAAATATCAGGTTAGCTTCTTCCTTCTTCACTTCTTCGATCATGTCAAAAACAAACCTGAAGTTAACCGCTGATAACTTTTTTATCTGTCAGCTGTTCACACAACTAGTTTGAAACCAATCAAAAATGGACATGCGCATGAACGTTGGTTTGAAAACTGTCACAAACATGTTATGGATTTTCTGTGAGAACAAACCTATTGTGGGTGTCGCTAATCTTAATTGGCGCTTTCAAACTATTACATCATAAGAAATCAAGTAGCCTAGAAGGTTGCCGTCTATTTAAAAATCTCCGCTGATACTCGCTACAAGCAGCTAGAGCGTTTTCATCCCAAAACTCATAAACATAATCACCGTATTCTTCGTTAGTGAACTCCATTTTCTTTGGATTTTTCCAATAACAGATTGACAACCCAACTAGCAAATTAAGTTCTATAAGGTCTGTATAAACAACTATAAGATATATCTTATAGGATACTAAAATTCCTATAACGTGCTACACAACAATTATATGATCCTTATACAACCAAAAAGGGCCCATTTTTATAGAACAGTTTGGTAGTATAACAGTTCTATTAAAAGTGTATACAACTCTTATACGACTGTTTTATGTACGTTTATACAGCTACTATAAAATGGTTTTATAGTGTGTCACGTTGTCACACCTATAAAATGGGATTAAAGCAACACAATAAAAGTCTTATAAAATGGTTGTATAAGGCATTATATTTTTTTATAATGCTGTTTTTTCGAACACAATGAAAACATTTTATCATTTAGCAGTTTAAAAAAGCATTTTTTATTTTTTAGTGCAGAAAATTAGAACCAAATTATATTTTAGGCGTGTTATTTTGAATAAATCTAGAGGTTGTGCATGCATTGTTGTAAAAATGGAGACTTGGGCGGATATCGGTCGTAAAAATATGGCGGGGCGGTTATATTGTAGCATATTTTATTAAATCATTTGGAAGGTTTGAATTGCACAAATTTTATTGCGGCGCAAATTTTATTGATAGATTGTAGGCATGTGTTTGGCAAAAAAATGAAGCGCTTTAATTTTGGTTAAGTTTCACGTAAATATTTTAAAAAATATAATATTTTTTTACTTAAAATTCTTTTTTTTAATGATTTTAATAGTTTATTACAGCATGTGACGATCCTTTCACAATATAATTTTCTAAATAATAATAAAGTCACATTTTTCAATTTAGTTTCATGTTTCCAACTTAATGGTTCATAATGGCGGAGATAGGCGACAGAAAAATTCCTTATTTTAACATGGCGATTTATAATACAACAATTTTATCCCAAATAACTGCCTTAAAGAATGTTTCATTTGAAAATAAAACGGTATAGGATAAAACTGTTTTATAACGAAGAATATATAGGCACTATACAACTGTTTTTGACAAGTAATAATAATATCGATATTCACGAAAACTAGAGGTTGCCAGATCTTATATGGTACCTAATAAGAATTTAAACTTTTAAAACAGCTGATTAAAATTTAATAGTAGGCGTTTTCGGAAACACTGATCCGGTTGACCCAATCATCAGCTGATATCACATATCTATAGTGTTCATTAAAGAAAGATGCAAGATAATCAGCTGATGATTGGGTTAATCGCATCAGTGTTTCCGAAAACGCCTAGTAATAGTAGAGCGCTCCATAGTAATATCAAAGATTATTATAGCTAAACGCAAATAGATAGCTCATCTAAATTGAACGCCGTGAATCGCACGGAGATAACAATGAATGTAACCCTCGTGACGTCACAAACTACAGTTTTAATAAATGGGAATATCCAATTATCTGTCACTTCAATTATAACTCACTATTTCGTCATGTAAATCTAGCATATTGTAGTTTGTGACGTCACAAATCGAACAACATTGCTCTTATGGAAATGGGCCATCCTCTTAGTTTTAGTATAATATCCTTGGTATTCACCTCTACTTTATTTCGCGCATGCGCTTCATAGGTTGAAAACGTTAAAATTTAAAGCAAAAAAAAGACATCCTTATATCAATCAGGTTGTCGTGTGGGCCTATAGAATATGAGGAAAGTGTTTCTATTGGTTGGATTTTATAGCTTCAAAATATGTGGAGAGTAGGAGAGTTAAATAACTGATTCGTTTTCGGTATAATCTGTGCTAACTACTCACTATACCTACCTATTTTAAGAAGATAGTTTTATAATTTTTTAAAACGCAAGAGAGAATGGGGGTTAACTGTTATTTTAAAAGAATATCGTTGACGTCATATATTTTTTTTAAATACAAATGCAGGTAAAATTTTCTTCCAACTATAAAATTTTTAGGTCAACGTGACAACCATGCTCCAAAAAGTTCAAGAAGGACAAAGCGATATCATGATCATGGCATCATACGGTTGTTTAAGGTGGTTGTGTGGGACTGGCGGCACTATACAACCTTTATAGAATCTCTTACATCCTAACCTCAAAAGTGAATGTATTTGTACTTGTTATTGTGTTGTGGCCTGGAGATTTTAATTTTGCATTTGTGTTTATAATTATTAAGTAATATTATTTTAATTAAATTTGTCACCCATCAAAATAAAATATTTCAGTGGAAAAGTGAGGTTACGGCATTCACTTCAGTCTTATAACGCAGATCTTAGAACAAATTTATTCTGTCAGACACTGTTTTATCCTATAAGGCATTTATAAAGGAGAATGTCGTATAGTATCTAAAGTTCACGTATAAAAGTGTTTTATAATACAGTGCAATTCAATGCTATAAAATATTTATTATGCAACACTGTACAGCTTTTATAAGACAAGCTTAAGTAAATATTTTATAGTGTTCTAATATAGTATATTATAGAACTCTTATACAATTGGTATACAGGTCTTATAAAATAATATTTTTGATATTGTATAAAACTTGCTTATAACGTATTATATCATTTTAAAAGAAATTATCGTATAATGCGTTATAGGATATATCATAAAAGCCACTATATAACCATTTAATCCAACACTTTTATTTAAAAAACAAAATTATCGCAACAAAAGGCTTAATAAAAACAAACAGTCCCTAAAACAACGCTATTCGACTGTAATACAATAATTCGGTTCTTTTAGAATTCCATTTTGCTAGTTGGGAAGTGTCTAACTTTTGACAAAGGTCAAACTTGATTTCATATGACGTAATAGTCTGAAAGCGCCAACTAAGATTAGCGACACCCACAATGTAATTTAACAATTTTTCTTTGGCAAAACTGTATAATGAAATATCTTGGAAACGAAGGAAATGAAAAAAAAATTCTTGGTTTTCGATACAGAATTAAAAAATTAAGTTAACATAACGTTTGGTATATCCAACCAAATACTTACTGTCTGTATACCAAAGTACATTTACATCTTATTTTGAATTTTTTTCCATAAATGGTTAACGGCCCAATATCATGATTTAGTCTTTAAAGATAATATATAAAACAAAAAGTTTTTATTTAAAAAATATTACAAGATAATTTAACATGGTAGACAGATGTTATATTAAGATATTATAAATACAAAATGAAAAGTAGGACATTGTAGTCATAGCAATCATTTTTTTCCTGATTTCTTGATACCACCTCCAACTAATGGTCCCTTCTGAGATGCTTTTGCCTTTGCTTCTTGCAATGCTTTCTGCTGTTCTTTTAATTTTTGTTTTTGTGCAATATCGTCCTCATCTAACTCTCTTTGTTCCTTTTTTGGCGCCTTAAGGGGCTTCTTTTTTCCACCATCACGACCAGACATCTAGATAATTAAATTATAAATTAGAGGTTTTTTACTTGTGCGCACATATAAATAAAGACAATAAGAAAACTGCATTTATTGTAGACAGTTTATATTTAAAGATAATGCAGTTCTCTTATTGTCAATAGAGGTATTATTAAAATTTAAATTGTTGGTGGTTCATACTATGAGAGAGCAACGCGGAATCGCAATCATTGAACATTGGTCGACTAAATCTACAGGTCTATGAGACCATGTACCTTGCAAGTGTGGGTCAATGAACTTTTTTAGGTTAAATCTGATTTATAAATGAGATGAGATGCATGTCTTGATTATGACATATTGTGTGAGTCTTAAGGTATGTACAGGGTGATCAGTTAAGGGTAGCGAGCGGCCATATCTCATAAGATATTGGTCGTATAGATTTGAGAAAAAAAATCATAATAAAAGTCGCCAAGAGAAATTGCTGGAAATTATTTTCGAGTTTGTCAAACGTCCGCTAGAGGGCGTAACAACCAACACCAAGTAGAAAAATGGGATTTTTATAGAAATTTGTCTTATGAAAGTATATCGATGATATCATTTTCATATTTATAACCATTTCCCTACATTTTTGTCTAAAACGTTTGTTCTATCTATGAAAATAAAGCGGTGGGGAAGTTCAATTGTTTTTTTAAACAAACCAAGGTTTCTCCCGTTTCTTTTGACCGATTTTAGCAAACTTAGGCTCATATGAAAGAGCATAATTTGCACTACAAAACGCTTATTTGGTTTTGAATTTTTGACTTTTGCTGTCGCCGCTAGATGGCGTTAACTGAAATGGTAGCAAATTTTTGAGTTTAAAAAAAAAAACAAATGTAATGGTATATTAATTTTTATATATTTTAAAAGAGGTTAAATTTCTCTATAATTTAATGAAAAGAATTTATTATCTACCTTTTTTTGAACCGTAGATATTGACCAAAATATAATTTTATTACATTATAAAATGGTACGCCACTGGTTTTTATCAAAATAAAAATCAGTTTTGTAATCGCTTATTAGTTGCTAACAAAAAGAACCTCTTGACTTTTTTTCGTTAGACAAACGGTTTTGGATTAAAAAAATAAAATAGGTTTACATACTGTTATCTTATAATTATCATTGTAAACAGTATGTAAACCTATTTATTTTTTAACCAAAACATTTGTCTAACGAAAAAGTTCTTGTTAGCAACTAATAAGCGATTAAAACTGATTTTATTTTGATAAAACAGTGGCGTGCCATTTTAATGTAAAATATATTTTGTCAATATCTACGGTTCAAAAAGGTAGATAATAAATTTTTCATTAAATTAAGAAATTATCTTCTTAAAATATATAAAAATTAATATATCATTACATTTGTTTTTTTGAAAAAAAATCAAAAATTTGCTACCATTCAGTACCATCTAGGGCGAGAATCAAAAGTCAAAACCAAATAAAGCGTTTGGTAGTGAAATTATGCTATTTCATATGAGCCTAAGTTGCTAAAATCGTCAAAATGGGAAAGAAATCTTGGTTTGTTTAAAAAACTTTCCCACCCTATTTCATAGATAAACAAAACGTTTTAGAAAAAATATAGGAAATGTAGTAAATATGAAAATGATATCATCGATATACTTTCATAAAACAAATTTCTATAAAAATCCCATTTTTCTACTTGGTGTTGGTTTTAGCACCTACGGACGTTTGACAAACTCATAATTTTCAGCAATTTCTGGCGCTTTTTATTATGATTTTTTCTCAAATCTATACGACAATATCTTATAGTATGGCCCTCGCACTCTGATCACCCTGTACACACCGAAAAAACAAACAAGAACAAATATTTGTTCTTGTTCACCTTGTTAGTATGTTTTTTGTTCGGTTTTTTTTGTCTACATAGTGCAACCAAATATTTGTTCACTCTTGTTCTACTAGTTGGAAAAGTTATGGATGACGACGGACAAAATTTATTTCTCTAGGTATGTACACACCGAAAAAACAAACAAAAACAAACATTCGTTCTTGTTCACTTTGTATATGTTTTTTATTTATTGTTCGCTTTTTCTGTCTACATAGCGCAACCAAATATTTGTTTACTATTGTTTGACTAGTTGGAATAGTTATAGGTGACCATAAAAACAAAAATTATCTTTGATGTACCGACGTCTACTCGAACATGTGTAAACAAGCACAAACGTTTATTCGCCTTTTTCACTGTCTACACTGAAGAAAAACGTGATGTTTGTTCTTGTTTGTTTTTTCGGTGTGTACATACCTTTTGATGTACCGACGTCTACTCGAACAAGAACAAACGAACGTTTGATCGCGTTTTTACTGTCTACACTGAAGAAAACCGTTTGTTCGCTAATGTTTGTTCTTGTTTGTTTTTTCAGTGTGTACATACCTTTAGGATTACACTAATAGAAATCTTTAAAAAGCAATACCTACAAAACAGTGGCGGCCGGTCTTAAGGGGCACAGGGGAACGTGCCCACCCTGTTTAAAATATTATTTAATTCTAATTCTAATATTTTTTGTAATATTTATTTTCATTCGAGTTTATGTCTATTGCCATGAAGTATACTCAAAAGTTACTTCCTACACGCCACCTGCGAGGATCGAGCATTAACGCACTCAAAACTAATTTCCGGGGAACACTCGAATTGTGCTCTTTCGAGCCCATAATCGCGAAGCATCGGACATCCTCGGCGTTCGCAATTTTTAGCAGAATGATGGGCACAAATTTGCGTGTCTCCAACTCCAACTACGAAAACTCCAGTAAAAGCGGTTTTGACTTTTGTGGTTTGCGCGCGGAAATGCATTATAATAATTTTATGAAGTTTAATTATTGGTGAATGTTTAAGTATTTCTTATAATGGAATCCGAAATAAATTCGGTTCGCTACCTCTTAGAGAACGGTCCCTTGACGTTTGAACAGAAAGTTTTAGTTAAACAGAATGGTCGATCTACTCCTAATTTAAATATAAACTATTCAAGTTCAAGTAAAACTAGAACATATAATAGGGTGTTCAACAAAAATATTTACGATAAATATAAGTGAATTTGTGGTTGTCCGGTCACAAATAAATTGTTTTGTTTTGTGTGCATATTGTTTAGGAACGAAATTACAGCTTGGACTCGATGCTTGACAGTGGTAAATTAAAACTGAACTAACAGCCATTTACGATAGGGACGATATGCGCAGGATTGAAGGAGTTTTGCCCCTTTTAATGTTCTTATCCGACAATAATCTTAAAACTGTGTTTACAGAAACTTACAAACTCGCAGATATTATTTGTACAACACCAATGTCAACAAGTGAATGCGAAAGATGTTTTTCAACATTAAATCGCATAAAAACTTTTTTGAGAAATACGATGCTGCAAGGCTTAATGCCCTAGCTGTTTTATCAATTGAAAAAAAAAATTATACAATCTATACCTGACTTTGATAATAAAGTGATTGATTCGTTTTCTAATAAAAAGGACATAAAAATGAACTTTACATTTAAATAAGGTTTAATCACACTTTTTTCTATTAAATTTTTTGTGCCCCCCCAATAATAAATCTTACGAGCCGCCACTGCTACAAAACAACTAATTTCAATGAGGGATTGTACACGACTTCGACATAATTTTTTAAGTAAAATATCATAAAAAATTCACAATCACTATGAACCAACTCTGGTTCTGGTTAGTATGTATATTTCTGAAAAATTATTTCTATGACCTGAATTAATCTTAAGAATTTGGAATTTATTTTAGTCTTGATGCCTTACAAGCTTTTTATACTTAAAGTTTTGCTATTAATTTATTTTCTTTTGTGATCTGATTAATTAAATTTGTTTTACTAATTTATTGCATTCTATGCCATCTCAATTGTAGTCAAAACTTCAGTAAAAACATCATTCTATTTTAACATAATCTTAACTCCATTAATTATTCACTTAACCAAGGCTGACATAGCTTTCATTCTAGTTAGGTTTTTTTTATATTTATTTGTGGAAATATTACGTGCTATTAGTTAAAAAAGTAGAGTAAATAAAAATGTTTAAAATAATGAAAATTCTTTTAGCTATAGAACTAGAAATCGAAAAGTCTTCAATTTTTGTGTTGTTTTATTATTTTGTAGATTCAAATATAAAAAAAACCCCGTCACCAAAAAGCTGCTCTCACTTGGCTTCAGAGCTGAGACGGATCCTGTGAAAAAAAAATCGATTTACGGATCCGGAAGAAGAAATCGATTCCCAGGATTTGATCCCTTTTTTCCTTAAAAAAGAAATCGAATCCTGGGAATCGATTCCTTCTTATCGGATCACTAACGCGGATCATCTTTAGTTTTTATACTTACAAATGATAATTATGATACAAATGATACTACATAATCCAGATGAAAAATCAAGTGTAGTTTTTTGGGTCCAGTTCTGTTTGTATTGTATCTTAATGATTTAAGCTCGATAGAAAACAATTTCATAATTAACAACTACGCAGATGATACCAATTTGTTGGTTCCATAGGTTCCAACATTTAGAGTGTTTCAATTAACAGCTAGAATGCATTTTAAAAAACCACTGAGTGGTTCCTCGAAAATAAGTTAATTCTTAACCAAAGCAAAACCCACCTTATTATATTTAGAACAAAAAATAATCAATTAGTAAAACCCGAATATTTAACTCTTGGCAACAATAATTATCTCGAACGTCATACAAAGTTCCTAGGGCTGATAATTGATGAGTTTTTATCCTGGGACCAGCACATTGACGACTTGTGTCTGAAGCTGGCAAGAATTGATTTTGGTATAAGTGATATGCCACGATATGCAAATATGGTCACAACAAGAATTCTGTATTGTGCTAATTTTGAGTCACTTCTTTGATATGGTATAATTTTTTATGGTGGTTGTTCAGGATTACAAAGAGTTTCTATTATGCAAAAAGGAGTAATAAGGACAATTAAAGAACTTGACTTTAAGGACCCCACAGACAACGTTCTTTTTAAGCAGTTTTAATCGTGGCGATCAAAAGCGTAGCGCTTGAAATCTTAATCGTTGATTCGTCCGTCTTTATTTAAAAACAAAGTGTATGGTGCAGAACGTCTTTAATCGTCATTCTTGTAACAAATAAACACGCTTTATTTATGTTTTTTGGTGTACGACTGCAGCTTTTGGCGATTAAGGCGGTTTAAAATTAGATTAAGTGTAGGGAAATAAACGTTAATAAACGGCGATTAAGAAGGATAAAAAGAACGATAGTCTGTGGGGACCTTTAGAGGCACTTGTAGAGGTAGATTCAAAGAGCTTAATATTTTGACTGCATATGCTTTGTATATATATGAATGTATTGTATTTTTGTCTAAGAATTTGACAATGCAATTGTACATCTGTACAGCACTAGAAACATTAATATATTGTATCCACAACATCGATTGGCATTGACTGAAAAGAGCCCCTATTACATGTGTGTCAAATTGTTTAACAATCTGCCTGAATATTAGTGATGGGATAATTCGAATTAAAAATAATTGATAATTCGATTATTGAAATAATCGCTATAATTCGATTATTCAGACTTAATTTGAATTACGAAAAATAACCTGATTTCACAGAATCAACGCGTCGCGACTATGCCAACACTTTTTAAAAAGAAAAGAGAAATGATCATTTATGTCACTAAAATCTAAAATAATAAATAATCATGTAATCGGAATGCCCGCTAAGTAAACTGTGGACTCAGCATCAGCATTATCTTATCACTATTTGTTTCACGTTTTCGTCGTTTTCCGTTTTACGTTTCACGACAGCGAATAAAAAAAACTATTCAAATTATAATAATCAAAGCAAGCCGCGAAAATGTATTAAATTATAATGGGAATTCATATCCCAGGATGCATTGATGCATATCCAATAATGGCAATTATCCACATCAACAGATAGTATATAGTGTTTAGTTACATCGGAATCGAGTTACATATTCATTCAGGAATCAGGAATTTTAAATGATTTAAAAAATAAAATAATTATATAATTCGAATTATGATAATCCGATTATTGTAATAATTTATAATGCAATAATTCGATTTTTAACATAATGCGATTATGCCCATCACTACTGAATATAGAAAAAATATTACAAGCCTGAAAAAATTTAAAAGAACAATAAAAAATGTGCTGATTGACACTGAACTATACAGTATTAATGATTTTTTGGAGATTTTTTTTGTGACATCATTTCATTTTATGTATGTGTAAATGTATGTAATTTAAAATAAAGAAGTATTATTATTATTTTTATTAAAAGATTTTAGCATGGAGCCCGAGCCACAATATATAATTTTAGCCTCATTTTGAAGTGCTATAACCGAGGCTGTAACTCTTAGTCAAATTAGTTTTTGGTAAATATTCTTTAAATTTAAATATATTGTTTCTGATATCAACATAAATCCACACTCAAATGTAACATTTTTTCGAACTATATTTCAAAACTTGCGATGCTAGATTTTCATAAGGTTTCTAAACGTGATTCTTGAGATAACCCCAAGTAACTTATAAATGGGACATCTTCTTGTAATTTTACAGGAAGTTTTACCAGTACCGTTTAATAACTTTTCTGCTTACAGAATATAAAAATGTAATACAATTTTAAATTCATTTTTGGATGACACCCTTTGTTTAGAAATAATTAAATGTCCCATTTAAAAGTCCCTTAGGGCTATCTCAAGAATAACAAAAATTATAAAGATCACGCAATCAGAACTTGTAACATAAATGCAAGTAGAATGTATGCCCATTTTTGGATACCACACTCTATGGTTACGAAAAATTCATTTAAATGTTGTTTATCTACGGATCTAAAAAACAACATATTTCGGTTAAAAATCACATGTTAGGTGAGTGTCCTTATTTCAAGATCTTAATAGGCAGATGTTTTAAAATTCTTTATTTGAATTTCCAAAAATCAATGGAGTCTAATTAAAAATCTTAGGTAAACAATTGGAAATTTAAAATGAAAGATTATGGATTTCATAAACCAATTTGCCCCAGATTTGGGATATACAGATTTTAAGGGGACTAGGTCAAAATTTGGAAATTAAGAATCTTAGGTGAAAATTTGAAATGGCATATTTAAAATAGTGGATTTTGACATTTTTTTAAAATTAGAAATTGAAGGCATCAATTCCTTTTTGGTATCAAATTCTTCCAATCGGAATCAATTCCGGATCATTTTAAAATTATATAATGAATCTGGATCACGGATTCCACTTTTAAAAAGTAACTGATTCCAGTGATCGGATCCTTAAGAAGGAATTGATTCCTGGATTCGATTTCAAAAGGACTTGATTCCTACCCAGCATTTAAAGGTTTGCCAAGGAAAGTGATACCAAAAGGGTGCCCGTAAACGTAACTGCGGCAGACTCATTAAAAAAAGTACTTGCGTTCTTGCCCAACATGGTAATAAAAAATAAACAAATGCAATTAATTATTTAAAAGAAAAAATAGCATTTTGGTGATTTTACTTTACAAATAAATTTAGTTTCCCTGTCATAAGAAATAAACTAGACACATAACCACATTAGTTCGAATGAGAATGGGGCATTGTAGACTAAAAAAATATGTATACAACATTGGAGTTCAAGATAGCTGTGAATGTGGTGAAGAGGAAGACTTCAACCATATATGCTTTGTATGTTCAAACCATCATTAGAATTTAAGGTAACTAAGATTACGATTATGGAGCTGTATAAACCAGCATTCAGTTGTGATTTCTTCCTAAAATGGGACCAGGGTAGAAAAGAAAGTTTAAAGAATTTATATATTTTTCAGACATCCAGAATATATAAAAAACATTTAAATTATTTCTTACAAAATTCTTTGCATCCATAAAAAAATTGCTGCTCACTTGTATTTAAATAATTAATAATTATATATTCGGTAAACAAAAGCACATTTTTTCATATGAATTCGCTGCGTGTTCAGCTTTGATAATTTAAAAATTTGTTGTACTTTATAGCCTTATAGAATAAGCTTACACCTACCTCGTTATTTTCTTAAAAGTTATTTCACCTTTTGCTTTGAATTTATCTGCCAAAATAAATAAATTTTTGGACAATAAATTAGAGCCGAATTTAGCTATCCCTCCTTTTTACCTGTCAAAATTAAAAAAGTGTCACATTCAAGTAGAGATGAGCAAAAAATCGCGAACTGCGATTTAATCGCAGCGATTTTAAACTCGCAATCGCAACCTGCGATCACTCTTCTTAGCAAACTGCGATTGAATCATTGGCGATCAGGCGAGTTTAACTTTTTAGACAACCAACATCGCATTAAAGAAACATGCAAGTCGCTGTGTTTTACACAAAATGCTGGGCCCGAGGCTGAGAGTTTTTCTCGGCGCTAGACGACGGATCTTATAACATGCTGCGATTGCGATTTGGTCGCAACTCGCGCCGTTCGCGCTAAGGAAAATGTAAATAATCTGCAAGTCTGAGCCAGCATTTATGTTTGTTATCCAATCGGCATTCTTTAATCTTTATTATTTTAATGCGAGCGGGGTGCATTACTTGTTTTATTAGGTTAGTAATATATTAGGTATACTGTTTAAAAACTTAGAGCGTTTTGAACTTATCAAGTATTAGATACTTTGTTTATTTTTAATTCTTTTAAAATTTTTAGGTAGTTTGTAATTAAATATGTTCAAAAAAAGAAAAATAAGTTATCTGTGGATTTTTTCTGAAATTGATGACAATTATGCAAAGTGCAATATGTGTGCAGCAAAAATATCATACAAAACAAGCACTACAAATTTTAAAAGACACATGTCGAAGCCAACGGTGTTAAAAAACTAACAACTAACGCAATTTATCGCCATCGTCGTCGTTTACCAATTTTAAAAATTAAAATCGCAATCGCAGGTTAAGCGTAGTTCATAAGCTTGCGAAATGCGATTTACGAATTACGAATTCGCAAAATTTTTCCGCCGGTTTTTTGTGGTATTTCATAGCGCTGCGACTGCAATTTTGAGGTTTATTATTTATTGCTGGAACTGTTGGCAAGATGCAGATGGAAGTATTGACTCTCTTATTGACTTTTTAAATTTAAATTTTCCCCTTCTTTAAAACTTTTTTGTGTTATTTATAATTATTTTTTTTTTAACAATATTGTATCTTATGCTAGGTATTTCTCTGTGTATTGTTTTAACAAACATTTATAATGCTTTGGTCGTCAGTAATAAGGATCAAGTTGAAAATTTTATTTGGGAAGAAGGGCTATTGCATTTACTGCCCCCTTCATAATTGCATCTTAATTATAAGATGGATTTATTAAAACAAAAAACAAAAAAAAATAGAATATACTTTATTCCCTTAAAGTATTTATACAACAAATAACATAAAATAAAAAAAAAAATTACAACTTATTTTAACCTTTGGCATATACTTATAGAGGAAGCCTTGCTACTAGGCAGCAAGCGAGAGCGACAAAAATTACATTATAACCTTTCCCTCTCGCTTCTACGTGCTCATTGGTCGGTGAAGGTATATATATATCCCTCCCCGTCGTGCTGATTCGTCAGCCAGCCCTTTCCCAAATTAGCACGTTGGAGCGAAGAAAAGATTATTTTGTTTTTCATCTTTCTCTCTTGCACGCTTTTGGCACTGTCTTAACGGTGAGGCTGAATCAGTAGGAATATCTGAATCTTTAAATTTTTTTTATTTTATTTTACTTGAAATCATGCATTTTGGTATTAAAACATATGAGAGAATGACAGGTTGTTATGAAATAAAGGATCGCTTTAATCCTATAAGAATATGATTTTATCGAAAAAAACACCCTAGTTTCTTTTTTTTTAGAACTTTAAAAGCACACAACGATCCTTTATTCCTCTTTTTCGTCAATGCCGTTTAAGCATAAAAATATACAGAATTTCATTTACAGCACCTTTTAGACAATACCTATTATATATATATATATATATATATATATATATATATATATATATATATATATATATATATATATATATATATATATATATATATATATATATATATATATATATATATATATATATATATATATATATATATTACATGGCCCCAGGAATTGAATCGTAGTAACTTAATCTTTGATCAACGCCAAAATCAAACGAGTATCTATATCAATACGCATGCTCGTGGTCTTCAATTTTTGCGGAATTCGCAAAATCTTAAATCAAAGTCAATTTTCCCGCTTCTCACATTTCAAATATTACGAAACGCGAAAAAAGTGACATTAACCTCTTGGACAGCTGTCATATTTTAAGTCGACCAATAAGAATCCGTCAATTTTCCCGCCCCCTAGATTTTAAATATTGCGAATCGCAAAAAACTTAAGAATAGAGAGCTCCTACAATTGACACATTTGAAATCGACCAATCAGAACAAGTTTCGCAATTCGCAAATCGCATTTCGCAAGCATATGAACTACGCTTTACAGTCGCAGCGATTAAAGACTCGCAATCACAGTTTAGATTGCGATTGAAAAATCGCAGCTTTGCTCATCTCTACATTCAAGTGATTCAAGGGTATGTTCCCTAATACTGGAGTGCATTCGGAATTGACGGCCGACAACGCTCGGTAAATGCTGGTCGAAATTTAAATTAAAAGTCGGTTTGTTATTCAGAAATAGTTACACTATTTTACACTTTTTTTCGTAAGCGATTTTATAAAAAAAAGGGTATATTTTAGGCCCACGTGTGTACAAAAAATGTAAAATATTTCTGAATAACAAACACACCTTAGATCCCCACCCACCCCTGGGTGTAAAAGCGTAACTGTCAAAATTCTAAAATATGATTGGTTAGCATAACGTCAAAATAGAAACAAACCAATCAGGTTTTGGAAGAGACTTCCGTTTCGACTTTTATCAAGTGAACACGCGTTTGGGAGATTTGGCTTTTTCGTTGGAATCGACCGCAGTGGCGCGGAAAACAGTGATTTTGCTCGTGAAAATCGAAGGGGAACTCGCCGCCAATTAATATAGAGGTCTTTCTTCTGGGGCTACGCGCTGTGAGTGGTTGAGGCCTAGTTTCTGATGTTATAACATTGTGCGCAGTGTGGGACGTCAGACACTGGACGACTGACAGCAAGTCGGTTGTACGCAATAACAGTAGCAGCCGCCATAAGCAAATTAATATTAAACTGTGTTTACATTAGGGGAGACGATCATGAGAGACGTAAAAGCCTATTTGTGACAATTGTGACTCACCGACGAATAATTTTAAAGAAGGATGAACTATTGGTTTTGTTTTTCAGTTTAGTTTAGAATTAACGTGGTTGAGTTATATTGCCTAAATTTGTCTCGCAAAGAAAAAAATTGCAGCTTTCATTTTGCTAATATTAATATAAAATATAATGATATTTCAATTTTTTGCACTAAAAAACCGCCCGGTATTAGGTCGAACCTTTACCTATTCTTGTACTTACAGATGAGTTTTCCTGCTTCGTCTTCTTTCTGGAAGTCGTTAGTAAACTTTTAATAATTTTTTGTACAAATTTTATCAGTAATATCGTTCAACTGCAATTGTCCCCTGGGATCTACCTTTCTGTCTTTTTTATTATATCCTTAATTTATGGGATTTCATAAGTTTAGATGTCTTTTATATAATTTTATTAACAAATACTGATTTTTTCAGTTCATACATATATTCGCTAGTCAAAACTGCGTCAAATTTGTTACAAACTCGTACTAATTAATTAATTAATAATAATTAATTAAACCTGTAAGTCCCTTTGTGATCGTCGTAAAAACCTGTCGCTCGATCTTAGGATAGGATTTTTTGTACGGAAAAGGGATATAAACTGAGGGTATCTAAGTGAAATGGAAATAAAGCTAAATTTAAAGCCTCCTTGCCACATTTCTTTATTTTTATTATACGTGTCGAATGTTATTACTTTCAATTTAATTAGTTTGGACGGGTAACTTCCAATTTAATTGATTTGTAAGGGCAAGGTAGCAGTTGTTTTACACACGTCCCTCGTCTAGCATTTTGCTCACGGTGCCCTGCCATTTCAACTTGCATTGGGTGAGACGTGTTTGAAAAAAAATGTATTCTCGCCTGCAAAAGCAAAATTATTAAATTGTACTGTATAGCTCAATGTGCCGAACAGGGGCAACTTTTGGAAGACGAAGATTAAGGGTAGAATTGGCAGCAAATTTCTTAGCAAATAAGGGTTTTCCTTCAGAGGTAGAAATAATTTCCGCTTTAAAGGTTAAGGGTGGATAAGAATTTGTAAAAAGTTTTGACTAATATTTTTGGCAAAGGACCAGACAAATTAACTGCCATTCAAACAAGCAACAACAAAATAGTATTTGAATCCTGAGGTAGTTTAATTATTATACATAATAAGTATCGTCAACATATCGCAGCCAAACTTTTGGTTTGATTAGTGCAGTTTTTATTGCCTGTTCTTTAAACCATTCCATATAAATATTTGCTACTACTGGAGAGAGCGATAAACCCATGGGAAGTCCATCGTCCTGCGCATAGTACTTATCTTTCACTTAAAAGTAAGAACTACAGAGGCACAGCTCCAACAACTCCATCACTCCATCCAGCGGCAGGGTGGTGCGTTCTACTAACGTATCATCTTGGTTAAGCTGGTCCCGAATGATGCTTAACGATTCTTCTACATGGACAGGTAATGAACAAAGAACTTGGAAGGTTTCTTAAAACCTTTCTCGACGTATTAGTCAAACGAAATAATGGACATATATGTACAAACCTCGGTATAAAGAAAACCAACTCACACTGGACAATATTTACACCAGAATTCCAATCACACAAGCTTAATTAGCCATGTAACTGTTATTCCTAATATTTCTAATTAAAATAAATTCCTACCCCAGGAAGATAATGTATTAGCAGCTCTTTCAAAACTTCAGAAATCCTTTTTCTGTGGAGGTAAAAGACATCCTAGATATCTATGCCCAGCAGCTGACGTCCTTTGTAGAAACAGTACCAAAAACGGATATTTTGCTAAAGTTTGTCGAGCAAGGAAATTATCAAATAACCATACTGCTGCAGTTACTGAAACGTTAGCTTGTATTAGATGTGCTACTTTAAAAACAGGATTGTATAAAACAACTATATCTATTCAAGTAAATGGAAACATTGCTCAAGCATTACTAGATACTGGAAGTACGTTAAGTTTTATCAGCAGTCATTCAGAGTTTTTCTGTGAACGAGTAAACATGACATCAATATCTCTTATATCAAAAGTAGAAGAAAATTGTAGCTCTTTGTGTGGAGAATAACTTATATGAGAACGTTAAACTGTTAAATATGATAGATCTTTGCTTAGATGTCACTCTAGGTCATGACATTCTAAAGCAGCACTCAAAAGTAGAAGTATCTTTTGGTAGAAGTCTGGGTTTCCTTAGAATATGTGCACTTGCTGAAGATTCTATTCCACCTGTTACTTTATTTGACAATTTAACAGAAGACCGTAGACCTATAGCTGTAAAGTCTAGAAAATATTATGTAGCTGACAAACAGTTCATTGAAAAAGCCGTACAAAAAATTATTTACAGAAGGAATAACCGAAAAGAGTAATTCTCCATGGAAAGCTCAAATCTAGTAACGTCAAGTTTAAATCATAAGAAACGAGATTATTAATTATGCTTAAACTATCAATCGATTTACCAGATTGGATGCTTACCCTTTATCTAATTTAGAATACAAATGTATGTAAGTATGAAATATTTAGTACCATAGATCTAAAAAGTGCTTATCATCAAATAACTATAGTAAAACATAAAAAGCCATATAAAGCATTTGAAGCTTGAGTTATAATTTTTAGTCGTGGAAGAACGTTTTAAAAAAAAACACTTTATTTACTAAAAATAAGAATTAGCACTTACAATGACCTAAATAGTACAAAGTCTTCAGTAATACTAATCTAACCTAAATAGGGCAAAACCGCTTTTATACTTGCATCTTATCAAAATAAACATTAAGAAGTCGTTAGAAACTAAATACAGGAATGTTCTAGAAAGTGAATGATACATAATAGGTTAATAATTATTGTCTACATAACCCTCCCTTCCCAAAGCGGAAAATAGGGTTCCTCTATTTTCTGGCTGCCTTCGGGTTGTTCCTGGTTGTCCCGGCGTCTTTGGCGTCTTGGGCGGTGGAACTTGAAATAGTAGAGGATGACCAATGTGCTGACCATGGCTAGTAGTATCATGGACGTATTGACCCAGGGATGGATTCCATCTTGAATTGCATGTAGTTCTGAGATTTGCATATTATTGGCGATTGCATTAATTTGTTTTATATCTTCAGTGTCCAGTCGTTTTAGGTGGAATATTCTTTCTTGTAGAATAGTGCGATTTCTTGAGATTTGAAATATGGGTAGGTCAAAGGTGAATTCTTCATGTGTTATTGTTCAGCTTAAATTTTTTTCCATCAATCAGAATTTTGCATTTTCCTAAGGAGACGATGGTGTGCTAACTTCGAAAATTTCCCTTTTGATATTGCAGAATGATTTGGGCTCTGGTTGAAGACGTAGGGATAATTAGAACTTCTTTTGAATTTTTTTTCTGACACTGGTTTCAGAAAAGTGGACATTAGTTCCAGGGGAAGAGTTTCTTCCATTTCGCTTTAAAGGTCGGCTAAGCATGGCTGGTGCTTGTGCAAATTTTCTTGTAAGAAAAAGTACCAATTTGCTACTTTGGGCATTTTCTGAAGTTGTCCAGTAGTCGTCAGTGTTGAGCATAAGGTAAGGTTGTTCCGGGATAATAGTTTGATTGCGGATAGGGATAGGATATAATCGGTAAAATTCAAATTGTGAGGATACCAGGGGTACGATTTTTTAAATAATTTTTTTTATTCTGTATATATACTTGTGTCGAAAAAAAGAGAATAGTAATTTATTAAATTTTCAAACATTGGTATTTGTTGATTATCATAAATTTTATTTAATTCATCTAATAAAGTTTTTAATTGACTTGGCTCTATTATAGAACTATGTAACGTATTTAATTTTGCAAAAGATATTGCGTTTTCCCAAATTACTAACTAAGTGTTGTATATGGTTTAATTGAATTATTAAATTGTCAATAATATTAAAAAAAGAAAATGCTTGTTCTAGGTTTACGAATTTTTCGACTTCTTTAGATAGATTTATTATTTGTCCTTTTAAAATTAATTGGTTATTGATTAGTTTTGAAAGTTGTTATAATAAGTGTTAGAAATTTGTTTAAGAAGACTTTGTTGTTTTTAAATTATTATTTAATGTTTTTTCTTTTTGCATGTAAGCTTTCAAAATATAAATTAATATGTTGTTCGTCGCCGGGAGTCTACAATGTGCCAAAAAGCCTTTTTTGGGATTTTTCCGATTCCGTTAATTAATCCTCGTTTTTTTTGATTTTCAGAAAAGGTGCTAATTTTATTTGTAATTATTTCTGATAGGGATAAAGCTTTTTAATATTTTATTTGTGAGTAGAATAGAAAAATTTGATTGTGCGATTGTTGATTAATTGATTTTTGTAATTTCGTCAATGAAGTATTGATGTCTAAAAGTGATGTCTCAGGATAAGTTAAGTTTATATGAAATAGGAAAGTATGTTTAGATGAGATGATTTTGGATTTTCCGATGTGTATTGGAAGGGGATAGGGTTTTTAATCTCTTTTTTTAGTCCTTGTACTACTCGAGTCCGAGGAGGATTGGTACGTGTTGCATTTCTTTTACCTAAAACAATACGTTGGGGTTTTTAAACCCTTTTATGATATATTTTCGATTTGGATTTAACTTTGTTATCACCTATTGTCTTTGGGTTTTCGGCTTTTCATGGATTTTTATTTTTTCCTCTCGAGGCATCGCGTTTTTGAAGCTGATACAGATTTTTATCGGTATTTATGTCTATTGTGTCTTGTCTATTTTCATTTGCTTTGTCTAAGTGTTTTTGTTGTTTTTCTTTTAACGTGTTATAAATCGTATTGTTAAGAATTTGCAGATTTTCAGTATAATCTTGGATATATTGGGAAATTTTAATTTTGTCATCTATTTCGAAGGATTTTTATAGTCTAACCTTCCGCGGGTTATTTGAAATGGTGTATAGTTTGTAGCCCCTGTGAACGGTTTTTACGATAAAAAAAGGGGGTAATTCATTAATGTTTCTATAGGTTCGTTAGGTTTATAATTTTTTTAAAGTAAGAATGGGTTTTAGCAAAGGGGTTTAATGAAATCTTTCGACAGGACTGTTGCTATTTGGTTTATAGAGAGTAGTGTAATGAATTTCTATATAATGTATTTTGCATAAATTTTGAATAACTTCGTTTTCCATTCATGTCCGTTATCGATAGTTTAGTCGGGGTAATCCAAATGGTTAAAGAATTAAATAAATTTATTTCGATTTCGACTGCGGTTAAACATTTAATTGGATATGCTTGACCAAACTTTGAAAAACTATCTATAAATGTTACAAAATATTGACCATGTGTTTTTTGGGGATCCCATAAATATGATCCCAAAAGGGTCATATCCTAATGGTGTTGGCTTAAAGACCCAATTTCGTAGGGTGTCTTTCATATTTCGTTTTTTGGCAGATATCGCATGTGTTGACATAATCGCGTACGTCTTGGTCTATTTTTGGCCAATAAAATACCTTTTTTCATAGCGTTTAGATTTTCTTGTATTCCTCGATGGCTTGTTTTTTTTTCGTGATATTGTTTTAATCTTAATTTTGTTCATCTAAGTCAATTACATCAGACAAGAATTTAATTTGAAATAAATAGCGTAAAAGCTCCGTTTTTAAAATATTCTTGAATAATTTTGATAAACGTTAGTTCTAACGTTTTGTCTTTAAAGTGTAGACAAAAGTCTGTTTAGGTACTAGATTTTCATTTATGAACTTTATAAGTAATTCTTCGTTATTAAGTTTTTTAATAGTAAGAGTTATTCTATTCTTATCCCATATTTTTTCTTTAAGTACTTTGTATTGATCATTACTTGAGCTAATTACAATTAATTGATTTTTATATGTGTTCACATTTTTGTCCATGTATGGCGCATCTATTATTGGGTCTTCTTGACTGAAATATACAGTTTCGTTATCTGTTTGTTTTGAAGTACTTGGTTTAAAAGGATCGAGAGTTAATTGCGTTTTTTGAATTGTTTTATTGTTCGAGTCGAAAGTTTCTTTGTTGTTTAAAGTTTGTTTAGGAATGTGGGGTTTATATACTTTAGGTATATCAGGGACTTGTATATTCTCGGGGGATTTTATTTGAATATTTTGTAATACGGTAATTTTTTGCTTGTCTGTTGGTATATGATCAACTATTGTATTGTCTTCATTAGTTTGTAGGTTTGGGCATTTTTGTATATTTGAGGTCTCGGTTCCTAAAATTTGATCTAGTTCTTCATTTGTAAGGCATGGAATGTCAGTGTCAGATGATATATCAGGGTTTACGATCATGGAGAGTTGATCGAAATCATCAAGTTCTATAGGGTTTATTTCTATACGGGACAGTGCGTCGGCATTTGTATTCATTTTGCCTTTTTTATAGACAATTTCATAATCATACTCCTCAAGTTTTAATCGCCAGCGAACTAGCTTTGAATTTGGTTCCTTCAGGGAAAATAACCATTGGAGGGGTTTTTAGATATTATTTTAAATTTTACGCCATAAAGATACGGTCTGAAATATTTGACTGCCCACACGATCCATAATTCCTTTTTTATTGTACTATAATTAATTTCGGCTGGGTTAAAGGGACTGATGCGTATGCTATAGGGGGATCTTGACTTTTAGGGCCTTGAGAAAGAACGGCACCAATGGCATAATTAGAAGCTGGTTGTCAATTAAAAGGTTTGGAAAAAACGGGGACTGAAAAAGGATCGTTCATCAGAATATTTTTTCATATATTAAAGGGTCTTTTGGGGGTATGTCGATCTTTACATTTTTTTTTGACATTGTGTCATGGTTTTGTTAATTTTGGAAATTTTTTTAAAAATTTTCT